>CAJQUW010006373.1:387500-479172 GCA_907163375.1 Prostheceraeus crozeri | reverse complement strand
GAAATGCGAATAGTGTTTGGTATTAAAGTTTTGAGAAATGTGACAAAATAAAGTATTGTGTTTTGTCGGTTAATAATTTAGCCACAAATATTCCATGAAAACTATTGTCTTATTTGTAATAGCTTTTAGGTAAATGACGCAGTTTCAGTTAATAATGCAGGCTACTACCTATTCATTTCACCGCTTTCCGAGATTAGTATTCAGATCAAACAAACGAAGGCAAAATGCAATTATTAGTTTCAGCAAAACTCTATATGCCAACATATTTTTTTCTACATATTACAATATATGTAGAGCCATGCACATTATGCATTATGAAGTTTTTGTTTTCATGAATTTCAGTAATTGCCTTGTGAATTAGGTTTTTCCAGTTTTTCTTCTACATTTTTTCCCAATCAAAACGTCCGATTTTCTTGTGAACTTTTCAAGCTTAGTCCACATCTATCATTTGAGCTTATGTTTGCACGTAATTCATTTGACACTCGTATATGCACACAGCTGCACTATGTCGCGGGTAACGGCAATGCATACCCCATGTTTATCCATCTAGACGAGGAATTATGTAGTATTTTCAAATAGTAGCTTGATTTCTTTGATAACTCAATTATTTCTTTCAGGCTGTTTTGAACATCAGTGGTAGAGGGGTGGATTCACACTTTCTATTTGCTATTCCAACCAGCTTTTGTCAAGAATCGTAGAAATTTAAATAATGCATCTCCAAGCCTTGCAGGCTTAACTTGATGTAGATATTTTATTCAAATAACACAATCAATAAAATCTTTTGTACCTCAATCTAAGGTTCTTCTTTGTAACTGAATCGAAAACGGAGATAACTTCAATTTATTTGTTCTGCTGTTAAATGTGGATTCTGATTCACAATAGAAGTAATCGAAAAAAAAACTGTACAAAATGCAATAAGTAAGATTGCTTAATACTCCAGCAAAAATTTGTGCAATTAATCTAAAGCTAAAAACCTAATTTATGCCTCTGTATTGTCCTGTTTTGAAGAGGAACCGCGGCCCGCAGGGCTGCCAACGCTCTGGATGGATGCTTTTGATTTGTATGCATTACTGCCATTTCGATGTCTCATAGTATGGCTATTCTGCTACAATTTTTACACGAGATTTCATATTGATGTGACGTTTTTTTTCGGGGATTATGTCTTCTGACTCATTTAGAACGGGAGTGCATTCGAATCCGCGGGGAAATTCGGTGCAATGATTGCCAAAGATGATTTGATGTGTCATTCGAGATATCTTTTCCAACATTTTCTTGCGCTTTATCTTTATCTTGCTCAATGACTAACACACTGCAGTACTCGATTATACTTAATAGCACTTTATCCCAGTTTGCAACACCGGATAGTTGGAATTCACTATTCAGGTACCGGATGTTAAATAAACCCAACAATGTTCATCAATTTTAATATCCATTTTTCAAAAGGACAGTCGAACCTCACATTCAATTTTGGGTTCGTATCTAAAATTTAACGGTTTGTTGACTGTCAAATCCTCGAATGGTCGATAGAAACAAGACGTACCATTCCAATTTATGAATGAATTTTAAAATGTCATTGACAAAATTCCTTACAATGACCACGACCAAGCTTCTTCCCAGGTCAAGAGAAGACAGAAAATTTACAACTGCAATAAATTCTTCGGCCAAATTTGGATCAACGTAGTCTGCTAAAAAGACGTTCTTGTTTTCGATACAGATAGTTTTGCCACCACAAGTGGCATTTCTTTAAAGTCAGTTATTGGTGTAGTCTTGTAAACACGGGCTATTTAATAAATAGCAATCACGAAATAATTGTTGACTTTAATGTTTACATTTCAACGGGAACAGTAAGTTGCTATTTATCAGAGCAACATAAATAATTCAGTTAATGACAAAATAGAGAAATTGCCACCGCCTACATTTCCAGATCAAAAACAATTATTTTCACATCAAGAGATGTTATAAAATAGTCATTTTATTGGTCCTTAAGTGTCTCAAGTTTCCGAGTATTTGACGAAAGCCTGAATTCCGAAAGGATGTTTTGCCGTTTGCTTCATCTTATCAACCGAGAAGATCAGTTTACTTCGATTACCCATTGATGTCTATGCAAACTCTTAATTTAACCAATATTTGCAAGGAGTTCCTTACGACAGGAAAGTTAAATTTTGAATAAATTACTTCGAGGCTAATTATGGGACGCGCTCCTGATAATTACATAAAAAATTACTGAGAAATAAATTCTAACTTTTCGAATGTCGTTACTCAACAAAACCAAGCTTTCAGAGACAAGAGCTGGAAAAATTAATTACACATTAATTGGCCTCATTTTTTATAGCAATCAATTAGTTTAATTGGATAACATGAACAATCAATTAATTGCAGTTATTTTTGTCATTGCCAAATATACGAAGATCTCTTCACAAAATGATTGCAGGATTGATGCTTGATTGATAAATGATCAGAAAGTTATTTCCATAGCACATAGGTCTACGAGGTGCATTGAAATATCTACAGAAATAGAATTTAGTTGTCATCACATGCATGCATTTTCTGCATCACAATGTCGTTGAGCTAATTTGCATGACAAACCATGAAAATGCACAGCAATATTAGCAATAGCATGCAAAGCACAGCACATAGCAATATTAAGCAATGATTGATATGTATTTATATTCTCGTATATTCTACGAGCGTAATATTTTCCAGTTCAAGCGCTGAAAACTGTCACTTTGGCTATCGCGTGAGTATGTGTTTCATTACGTTTACCATAATTTGAATTTACCCAAGATTATTAGAATGTTACAGATTATTAAGAAAAGGTTTCGCATTAGGCTACAATCAAACCCATCTTCGTGCTAAATGCAAGAATCCCTACGGAATATTATATTATCGACTGTGCGGCCTATTTATTATACTGCATAGTTCATAATAATCACACAATAAATCTTTTTTTTTTTGATTCGTGAATAGTTGTAATTAATTGTAGTAACTGACATCTGATCCAATCAGTTAATTAAACTGAAGAAGGGTCATCAATCAATTTATTGCATTTAATCTCCAATCAATTAATTTTTTCCAGTCTCTGTTCAGAGATGTGACTAGGTGACACTTAAGTGTCAAGTAAAAGACAGTTTTCATTTTAATGTAGCATCGATGGCATTTTTGGTATCCGATAACGGTCAGTAACAAGTTTGGTCGTAAGGGGTTGTCTTCATATAAACCTATACGCCGGGTGTGAAACATCGACATGGACCCCGCAAAGCAATAAATAAATGCTCTTTGTTTATCCCATTTTCATTCTTTCGTGCTGAATGTCTAGCCAGAATGAAGAGCGCACCTATTTTAAATGCCTCCATTTGACCCGATCAAAGTTTGAAATCAGGCTTCCCAGACGCACAGCGGAACTCTGTCGGAAGGCAATTGCACCGGTGATGTAAGTGCAGTAGTTATTAGCTGAATAATATATGAAATCAATGAAATGCTCGATCTGAGTAGGGTAATTGATTCGGGTATTGTGAATTATCGTACGATTGCGCACTAGGGTTGCCACTGGAGAAAATCGACGACGTCCATTTCCATCCAATTTCCACGGATAATGACTGGGAATTGTAATCGGGCAAAATTGCCTTTTGAATTTCCACTATCCGAAATATTGACCAAGTCATATCTAATAAGTAGCGTTTTCACTATATGCGAGTATGATAATTCTTTAGATGTGTCGTAGCGTTCCATGCGCATCGTGGTCTCCGTGACACAGTGGCTAAGCGCTTGGCCAGCGATCTTTTGATCCAGAGGTCGAGCCCCGTAAGAGTCATTGGAAGTCGGCAGGGAGGATACCACAGCTCTCCAGAAAAGTCTGACTACGTCAACGCCGTCGAAGCCTCCAGTATGGGGGAATAGTGACGTTAAACCATGTCGCTGCATTCGAATGTGTTCTTTAACTCTAGCTGTTACGGACATTGTCCAAACTGCATGTGTATGCAAGTACACTTGGCAATATTTAAGTTAGTCAAAAGAGTAGGAAGTCATTTATTATGTACTAAAGACATTAAAAAAAGACGGCCAGTATGCCATTTTCAAGAGTGACACTCCTCGGGATGTGCATGAGCGTATGTATTTATTGCATCACGGTTGTTTATCTGAACAGGTGGCATTGAAAAGAGTTGTGACCCTCAATTCCCTAGGTTTCACCCGAAAACCACACATTTCACATGAGAGGGCGAGGGTGAACAGTTGATTGACGGAAGGCTTTGACCAATCTTGGTGACAATACCTGTATGTCTTTCGGCGATCACTCAGCACCAAAACATATCACAATTCTATTTTATATTAGCACACATTGGATGCAGTTGCGTAGTGCAGTCAGAGCTCTACTCATTATACGAGTACATCAGCTATGAATTGGAAAATTGATCATTTCCTCATGTTTTCACTCATGATATATGTTTACACTTTCTTATTTTTGTAGTCACAGTGAGAAGAAACATATATAGAGTTGATGAAAATACAGCGAACTATGTTTCCTGTCTAGTAATTGACCCAATACTCAGTTTTTTATACAAAAAACTTCGGTTGTCAGCGTTCGCTTCACTCTTCTCTCAAATTCCCTAATAGAATTCACTCGGCAACAGCTTTGCATCACAGTCGTCCGACAAAGGTCACAGTCGAATTCCCATTCGGCAACTCTCTTGTGGGTTGAATTTCAAACAACACCGAAAGCGGACCTCTTCGCCTGACTCAGCGCAACTTTCAGCCTGTCTCATGTGGCTACCGGCATCACACGATAATTGAAACCATTGCTTTCACTTTCAATCAGATAAGTCAGCGTCTGAAGGATGGTCACTTCCTCTCTTCCGAACTTTAAAGGCGATAATGCTAATTCGAAGAAGCGTCAACCTGCCGTCAATTACGTTGAGGCTATTCAACCCTTTTCCTTCACAAGCAAAGCCGTTTTCAAACGAGAGGTCATTCCGCCGGCCGGTCGGCCACACACTTGGCATTTACGATCGACAGACATGTCAACTTCTTGATAAAACTCGAATGTAAGGCGAATTCAGGCGCCGGATGACTGAAATACAAAAACCTTCCGCTCTAATCTGATCCTAAGTAAAGAGTTGGAACCCTCATGCGCCTATCAATTTCTTTTTCCTCTCTGTATGACATATAACAAGGTAATCACATCTTCCACGCCGCTACTAACGATTGTGTTATGGCTTTGGAGTCAACATTACCTCAGTCAAATCTTCATCACATGAAGAGGGGGTCGACACTAGACAGATAACCAGATAGTAATTACGTCACACCTTCCCATAAGAATGACGTCGCCTTGCCTGAAGATACGTCCAAGGTGCGAAGTACAGTTTAAGTGGATTCAACCTTTCCGAGACCTTAGTACTTCATTCATTTAGAATTGTCGGAAATTTCATTTTCTTGGTCAAGCCGTCTTCGGTTTCGTACTGAGACGACCGTTAAATTGATTAAAGATTTGATCATTTTGATCGCCCGGATAGGGAAAGTCCTTAATCGGGTTGAGGACATAGGAGAACATACGGCTACACAATAGAGAAAACCAACTTTTTCGTAGTTCCAACATAGGCTAGTGATAAGTGTAGAATGCGTTTTTATTTCATTTAAATTAAAACGGATATGGTATAATCCAGGAGTGGACAATCCGCGGCCCACTCAACATTTTCAAAATCCCAGAAAAGTCATTAATTTTGAGGTTCTATATGAACGTATCTATAAACTCTTCATATTCAAATAGCTTTTCTGAAAATCTGAATATGGTCAGGTTTATTATTTAATTTACAAGAAAAAAATTAAATTTTTTATTTCATATAAACATCAAAAACTGCAGAAAATATATTTACAAATAATACAATGGAGATATTTTTCTGTATTTTTAGATGTTAGGCGAAGATACGAGTATGCATTTACCATTGAATTACTTCAAAAGATGAAAATTAATAATTAGCTTTCAATTAATTACTGAAAAGTAGGATTCTAATAAGTAGTACTATTGAAGTTGAATGCGGCCCGGCTCGACTTCTGCATTGATACTGTGACCTGCAACCCATAAAGTTTGGTCATCCCTGCTCTAATCTTTTAATGGAATAGTCAGTACCATGTTTTGTCTGTCAACTATGTTATCTCATCATCACAGAAATTCATTTTGCCTGGTTTTTGATATTCATTCAGAACCCTCAATCTAAAATGTCATGGAAAATGAATCAGAAAAGCTTAAGTTGCATAATTTCCCCGTTGGAAAAGAGGTAAATGAATTCTTCTAGAAGCCACAGCTTAAATTTTAGCTTAGATGTAATTGCAAACTCAACACAGTACCCTAGAAGCCACAAGCCTCAACATTGCATCTTCAGTTTGAATCCCGGCAAAGATTGGGGCGACATATTAAGATAAAGATTCAAAGGAGAAATATGCTTGGTAGAAGAAAAATGCGGGAATCAAATATCAACGCTTCAAATGGTCTTTTCTCTGGGGAGCAATTTTAGTCAACTTGAAAACATCCTTCCTGAAAAAGAACTGGTGGAAATGCGTTTAGTGTAACACAGGTATAGGGCACCAGACATATTTGGCATGAAAAAAATCAAGTCGGCAGACCATTTTTCAAATTTGGCATTGCAGTAGATGGGACTTTTTAAGCCCGGATTTTTTGAAGGTCAGTAACAGTACTATCAATTTTCTCTGAATCCTATTTGATCTTGAAGAATTCTACTTGATGACACATTGCCACTTTATTATTATTGTTTACTTCACTCTATATTTGTAACTATACACTGCACTGTCTGCTTTTCTTATTGTCAAACTGAGAATTAATCAATATGTTGAAAAATCGACGTTCCGAATTTACCACTGATGAAGTACGATTTTGCAAAACGCCGCTTGTAGCGGAGTCTGCTAGTTTTTGAATGAGAATAAACAAATGTTCCTCATCAGATGTTTTCATAAGATATGTTTTGAGTTTTGACAAAACATTTCTTCGCTCTGGCGTGGAATTTTAAGAGTAGCTTCAGAGAATTTCAATAGCTTTTCACAGGAATTACAGAAGATACACTGTATTTCGAATTCTTAGTTACGAAAGTAAAAGATTTCCAGCCATCTTCAGTTTATGGCCAAATACACAACTTTTCATCTAATATATGAGGTGTCTATGACTACTGCATCGAGCTCGCACATTCCAATGCATTGCTCTGGAAACATTAGCAGTCATTCATACATGGCCTAGGTAGAGTAAGAAAAATTATCACTATAGATCTCTGTCAATTCTAGTTTTTATATTCAACTTCAGTAATCATTGTTCAATGAACCTGACTTCTGACAACAAAGCAATCGACAACGACTGACCCCTTCACTCCGACTACTGAATATAGGGCTCCAGCTACATGCCGGCAAAATAATCGAAATTTTCGTTTTTCTTTAGGTTGACGATAATCACTATTTATGTTGAAATTATATCAAAAGGCGACGTTTTTAAGATTCTATGATGCCCATTTTACCAAATCAAATTCAGAAACATCAATCAACCGTGTTATAAAAATGATTTTCTAGAAAAGCATGCACAAACTAGGTATTCGATCAGCAGGAGCATAAGAGCCAAACTATTGTACGCGAAGTGATCTCACAAGACTTGAAGTGAATTTCCATGCATAGTGGAAATAGTCACGAATTATGGAATGGCTCAAGGCATGATAAGCACAGAGCGGGATAATCGGGCTGCTGACAGCCGGGACATTGATACCTCGTGTCACTTCGGATTCCCCTTTCTTTACAAAACTGGCATCTTTTCTGGGGGTTTTATTTTCTATCAGTTGCGGGGGATAGGAACAGCAAAATGAAAATATATGCTCTCTTGATCTCCAAGAATTCGTTTTTTCTTGACAGAACGAACCGGGTTCGATTCGACCCCCGTAAGAGCCACTACCGACTTTTTCGTGAATTCCAGAAAGGAGATGTTTGCTGATTATTCTCTTTTGAAAATGAGAAACGCGTTGAGGAGTCCCTGTATGCAATTCATATAGATCTTGAACCATGTGTATGTAGGATTTACGTGTACAATCCAAAGAAGAATTCATCTGGTCTGTGGCGTCGACCCCACCCACACAATAATTGTATGCAGGCCTAGAAATCGCGGCAGGTTTCTTATATTCCTTTCTGACGTTTCCTGGAAGGATTCTCTTCTTGTCGATTTCTCCGGCGGTTTCTACAGTACACAAAAAATAAAGTCTTTTTGTCCTCATATTTGATTGCGAGCAGAGGTCCATTACGCATGTAGGCACATTCTAACTTCTTCAATTTCTTTGCGAGAGGTTAATTTGCGATTGTTCGGGAATTCCGCGGTTACACTACTCGTCTCCTTTTCGGCCTGTTCTCAGCCATCTCCGAGGATAAAATGAACGTGGAGTAGGGAAACAGTTGAGCTCGCTTCTGATTGATTGATGACGCATTCAATGAGAATTAACTACACGCATCATCGAAGGCTCTGAGACACACATCAAACTATCGGCGTGTGCTCTGGCCTAGTTCGACGCGATGTATACTCATTAAAAGGTTTTGCCGTATATATACGTCCTCGAGCTTTCCATGAGGACGTAGATATGCGTCGTAGGAGCGAAGGGGCTAAGTCAATAAAAGACACCAGCACCCTTGATTCCCCGACCGCAATAGCCTGACCCAGGAATTGAACCGAAGACCATGGTGGAGACGAGTTCGCACCTTCTTCACAGGGCTACGCTGACGGTATGAATGTTGGTCATGTTGGTCAATACTGTCTTCACTCGCATTTCTTTTGTACCGTCAGTGTGGCCTAGTGAAGAAGGTGCGAGCTCGTCTCTACCGCGGACTTGGGTTCGATTCGAGGCTAGTGCGGTCGGGGAATCAAGGGTGTTGGTGTCTTTTATTGACCTAATCGTTGTCATTCTCTTTATATACTCTATATACTGCGGCAGACATTTGTTGTCATTATAAGCAAATTTGATTATTTTATTCAATGATTCAAAAATTGATTCATCATTCAAAGGATGATGGCCGAATTCCAGGCTTTCAATGTTGGCAAGGTCGCTGACACCTTGCACATATCAGAGTATTTTTGTCTGCATTATTGACGAAACATCGGCATTGGATTTCATGATTAATGTTATAATAAGTTACAATCCAGCCATATATTAGTCAATTATGGGAATTGAAAGAACACTGAATTAATTTAGGCGTCTAAAATGACGTCTCTATAACAATTGCAGACAGGCATGATCACAATCCTATCACGATTGTTGATGAAAAAATAAAGTTGATTGACCATGTGCTTCTTGTGCAAGGCATAAAAATGAAATAATACTTCATTTTCATGTGAGACAATTTTTCTAATATAATTACATTTTCTTCAATTCCAACCAACAAACCTTTGCTAGGTGCATCACCATTGACTCGACAGACCTGTTGCATCATGAAGGCTAATGGATTATATTGATATATTGAGGTTATCGTGGGTCAGTGAATAATGACATATGAGCTAGTGAGAAAGATGCAAGGGTTTCATTTTAACTACAGGCAAAAGAGTGGAGAGATTGGCCGGCAAATCACACATCGCAAGCATCATAGTTCCAGAAAAGGCGACGTCCTAACACTGTCGAGTCTCTTAATGCTAAATCAGACAGCACTAGGATCGAATCTACTCTTCGAATCTCGAAAAGACGTGCGGTTTTCTGGACACAACATTATCAATTTTCGCCATAGGCGCATGTGTTCTTTTTGATTAAGTTTGAGATTGTTCATGGTTACGTGGAAAGCCTCCAAATAAAAAGCTTTCGCTTCAAGTTTGAAATGGGTCATTTCGGCAAACTGCTAATTTTTCAGACATAAACGTTCGGTTCGGTGACCAATACCAACGTCTGATGAGTGACTTTCAGGACTGAGGTTGATTTTGAAATCTTCGACACAGCGATGTCTTCACAGACAGAAGGCAACAAGAATCGTCCGCAAAGAGAAGCTGTCAAACCACAAATTCTATATACATGCTCCAGCCATATGGGATCGTCTCTCAGTAAAAACAATTGCATTTCTTGAAATAGGTGGAGTGCTTCCGACAGAAAAAAGGAGTTAGACATCTGTCTTCTTTGATGCAAATGCGCTGCGCAGTCGCTCATACCGATCATTCTGTGCCTAATCTGCCAATCCTTTTTTGGGCAAATAGTGGATGAAATAGGTTCGAAGCGCATCAAGGAGTGTGAGAACTCCATTCACAAACTGAAGAAAGGTGAAAACCTCGTTCTACTATGAGCAATTTGCTTCACGCTCGGTAAATCCAGCTCGTCTTGCAGAGCAGTGAATTCTTCGAACCTGAGAGATTGCCCTTTCATGAAATACTTCACGTCGAGTGCAAATTGTAGCACATTGAATTTCAGCTTGCTCATAGCTTTTTCCACACAGTTGTGCAATGCAAGCTTGCATGAACCGATGTCCATGACATCTGGATTTGTAGCTTGTATTAGTTTAATGAAGACTGTCATAACATGCGGCCCGTCGCGGTTGATAGTCAGTACGTTTGCAAAAATGGCACGGGTGAGTCAGTTTACCATTGCGATCAGCGATCTTTCACAGGCAAGTAAGAGAGTTTCTGACTCGAATCTAATTGTGAACACTCGAGACACAACATTCACTGAAGCAAAAGCTATTACACACTTGAAGCCAACAATCAATAGAAGACATGAATTACCTTGCTACAGTCTGCCTTCTCACTTTGATCACCTCACATTCAACAAGCAACACAATTCTTAATATCATTCACCTCTTTATAAATCTTCACACCGAGTTTGCAGACCGCCATTTGACCATCGACCGTTAAGAAGGCGCTGGACGCCGAAGGCCCGTCACGCTGTGCGACGTGTAACTTTATCCTTCTATTTTCGACCAATAAATTAGATTCGAGTCAGAAACTCTCTTTACTTGCCTGTGAGATTCAAGTTTAGTCCAAAGTAAGTAGCTGAGTGAATTAAAATGGGTACATAAATAACTGAAAACAGAAGTATGGATTCGATAAAAATCCGGACAATCCCTAAGTTTGGGAACCCTGTAATTCGATGAACGAGACGCCTCTCACAGCGCCAAATTAACATCCAATGCAGAGACTGCATGATCAAAGATGCATTCATAATTGTAGGCACCAATATGCAAAGTATTCACCAACCTCTGAAGGGCTTCGTCAGTGGCATGTGTTTCAACACCAGCATTTATCTCTCACTCGGCAACAATGAAGTACGACAAATTCCAAAAATAGGAGAAATTATTAAAATGGGAATAATTGGAAAAATAGGTCTATGAGGCCTGCAACCATCACACTTTCAAAGGATTGTCACTGAGCTGATCGCTTCAGCTATTTTTCAATTTGGTGGTAAAACAATCATACATCAGGACATATTATTGTATAATTTCCATAATTTTGAAATCGAAATCGCGTTTGGGAGAACACAATAGTTAAATAAGAAACGAATTAAAGCTCAACCATTTACACATAATGCATTTAGTTTGGTTGCTTAACGGATACAGCTGATCAACTTAACATGATTTACAAAAACAAAAATACTTAGCAGCCCTGAAGATAGAAAAACGAGTACATCAGACTTATCGCTGACATGCATGTATTGTCAAATGCTTACGGGCAGCATACTGCAATCTCCTCATGAAGCAAGGGATATACTCATTTGTAAAAGATCTCTATTATCTGGCAAGGTTTAAAACGAAGACAAAGTCAATAATAAATTGTACTGAATGTCTTTGTCTATCAATAAAACAGCAACAGCCTATAACAGAGCCATATAAAAGCTTTTCTTATGGCTCTGTTATACGCAATTGCTGTTTTATTGAATAGAAATCGAAAATTATTCAATACAATTTATCAATGACCTTGTCTTCGTTTTATAATTAAGCAATTAGTTCAATGGTGAAACGAATTTCTGATAAAGTTCCATTGACATTCTGTGCGCATGTTCCCTCTAGACTGGAAACAGAAAGTGACTGCATTTCCACATCAGGAATAAGAAACAGCTCAAAAGGATTTTCCACTGTCTAAAAATGTGTTCGGATTTGACTGCTCTGTGACCACAAGCGGGTGGACTATATCTGGTATGCTTGTACAAGCGAAAGCATGTTCATCTCAATGTTATTCAGATTATCCCCAGATGAAGGCAGATTGGAGAAAGGTGATCAATCTTTGCTGTGAGACCTATAAGAAGAAAACATTGCACTAAATAGGAAATTGCTTTCATCTAAAGTACTTTCGCTCAGTTTAGCAAGCAATAAAAAAGGGCAGCAGTTGAAACCGTCTACAATATTGCTTGACCTCGCATCATGTGACCTCATAATCTTGGAAATTTATGAATAAACAGCTTGTTAGCAACAGTAAAACTTTAGTGGGTGTGTTCAACATTGCAAATCCTTGAAATAATTAAAAGGATTCGCCACACTCCGCACCTATATCATACAACGCTTCTGATTGACTTACCACTGATCATGAAAGATGTTGAGGTCACGTAGGAGGTGTCTTAAGATCGCAGGGTTTTACAATACACTGAATTTGTAATTCACTGTGACAGCCTTTCTGGTGTATTAGAAGCACTAAATCGGTGGCAGAGCGACCGTGGGGTCAAGCCCTACTTATCAGAGTTAATAACATGCCATGTTCATTACTAACTTTTTTCTTTTCTTGATTTACTTATTATGCGAACTAATAAATATTGGTTTGATAAAATATGATATTTTCTTTCGCAAGTAGGCCAAACATTTTTTGATGTTAAGATAGATGGTTCTGCATCACCGCTCAGTGACCAGCCAAGTGATAAAGAGACAACCACGACATGGATTTTAAATCTGACAGAACAATAGACAAGGCATAACAGACGAAAATAATAAAGGAGGTCTTCTGATCGTGCAAAAGGCTCAGCAATTAAATAAAGTTCTCGGGGACAATCGTTGTGTTCCGCTTTTTCTGAAACAAATAAATGTAACTCTTCTTTCCTATGTTCTTTATTTTCTGTGAATAATCCACTATCATGTAACATTTTCCTTATCGCTTAGTCTTGTGAATATCCAACTTTTTGATATTTTAGACTCAATGATTTGTTGATGCTTTCTTATCTACTGAAAACTTTTTTATTTTGAGATTTCTGTACCTCATGATTTGTTTTCATCTTCAATTCGTGTCTATAATTTCATTGTGCCCAAAATGTTCAGCGGATGGGCCATCAAAATCGACCACCCACAATAACTGAGGGCAAAATGATTTTGCCGTGGCATTAGTGGTGTTGAACAGAAGTTGTGGAAAATTGCTAACTCCGCTGAAAGACACCCGATTGCTTTGGTCTGTGAGTATCAATTCCGAAGTTGTGCTCAATAATCACTCATTGTATTCGCATTTTCATGATTGGTAGCGGAAAATACAGGCGTTTTGGAGCATATTTGGTACTTATGGGTTATCTCCCCTACGTTTTCAAATTTGTCTAAAATCTGTCAAATTAAATCACAAAACTTCAGAGACACGTATTTGAATGTATTTTCTACCCACATACAAAAATTTATGCAGATCGGACAAGTACTTTTTGTATTAGAGACAATAACGTGAAGTGTAGCTATGTCAATAGCTTGATCTGACTTCGCCTGACCTCATCGCTGGAGCAGAAAGCACTTGATGTCAACAAGGTCATTTCCCGTAAACTCGCAAAGTGATGATGACCAGGCCACATTCCCTACACCAACATTTTTAGCTTAAGAAAGGTGTGGCAAGATAGTGGCCGTGGGAAGATTTTAAATTGCAGCGGATCAGACGAAAAGGGAGAGAGAACAATGCACACACGAGTAACAATAATGCGTCGAACAGACGAAGTCGGATCAAGCTATTGACATCGCTACACTTCACGTTATCGTCTCTAATACAAAAAGTACTTGTCCGATCTGCATAAATTTTTATATGTAGGTAGAAAATACATTCAAATACGTGTCTCTGAAGTTTTGTGACGAATGATTTAATTTGACAGATTTTAGACAAATTTGAAAACGTGGGGGGGGAGATAACCCACAAGTACCGCATATTCTATTATGATATTGTGGAAGCTCTCCAGGTAAAGATGTAAGAGGTAGAGGAAAACCGCGATCGACACGTTAAATGGACAGAAGTACAACGGAAGCTGGTATGCGATCCCTAAACCGGAATGATTGGAGACAAGAGACGCGAGGGACTGCAATGAGTCAACGGCCCCCTCCTCGGCTACGACATCGACGAAGATTTTTAACTTTCTTATTCATATATTTTTCGTCTTTCACTGACTTATCAGGCAGAATCTTTGATTAAGTCATCCGACACGCTCCATTTTTTCATATCGCAACGCGATGAATTAGCAATCTTGTATTAACCTGACAGACGTCATACAATCCTTTAAAATGTTTTTAATGTGACCTAATTCTAGGACAGTTAGTTCATATTAAATCTAGCTGAGTAGATTCTCTTCCCTCTTATCATTTTCGGTAAATCACTTGAGCAACAAAAACGTTCCGCAGATGAAGACTAATGCGCATTTTCAAGACATATGAGAGCAGAACGAATCGTCTTCCAACATCTAAATCTCCAAGGAGAATTTGTGAATCTTCTCACGACTCTAAGCAAACTGGAAACATTTGCTTTCACCTGTATTTCCATTCAAGGTGAAATTCGCTTTGCTCAGTTAGTGGTTTTGCCAAATTTTGATTACATAAATCCGGTCAAATCAAAGAGCGATTTCAGTGTAACACTTTGTGCATGTAGCAATCTGGCAATCACAACAACAATAAAACAAAGTTCAATACCATTTAACACAAAGGATCAACAGAGTGTCATTCGTGTACAATCATCAATCAAAAAAATTGAGATCAACTTCAAAGTGTCTCAACTTTTAAAGGTGAAAGAATGAGAATATCGGTTGAGAAATCAATAGTGGGCACCCTTCAAATTGATTTGGCTGACATCCACTTTTGGTCAGTCATGTCCTAATGAAACAATTTGACAAGTTTACAATGTCTTCTTCCTTTAGCAAACAATCTATATGTTGCTAGAATTGAAAACTCACAAAAAAAAGAATATGAAAAAATGCCCTCAAATAGCCTTCAATAAAGTGAAGTACATGTATTCAACTTCTCAATCTGAACAAGTTAATGAATGAAATATATTCGTAGATTAAGCATCTTGTCGCAATCAGTTAGCATGATTTCAAGTAACAGTTAACGATATCTGAATTGGCCTGCTAACAGGAGTGGGGCTAGAGGAATGAAAATTTTGAAAAGTAAAACAAAACTCATTCAAAAAAATTCGACCATTTGCCAAAATTCATTTTTAAATTCCAACGTTATCCGAACTCCATATGCTGATGAAGTTGATGCATGTAAAGAAAAAGTAGTAGTTTGCGCTTCATTGTCAGAAATCAAAATCTTAGTTATACACAAATAAAATAGAGTAGTGATTAAGACAAGCTAACACAATTAAGACATGAAGGAATCAGATAAATAAATTTTGTGATGAAGTGTGAAACACCGAAACAGTCGCGATCGTCTGGTGAGGTATTCATTCACCCATTGAGTGTTTTCGGCTAGAGAGCGACTTAATACATCATGAAATTCTCATTACCGGTAACATCATCTTTCCACGGGGTGACACAAGAGGCGTTTGAGGCTTCATGATGTCAGAGGAAGACTCGGCCTTAGTGCAGAACACTTTCTAAATAGAATAATTGAATATTGAGTTGCATCCTCTGTTGAAAAATGGAAACAGACCTGAATAGCTGCTATTTCATCCAATATCAGGAATCATCAGCAGGATCAGTTGACATCTCTCAACATCGATTGGATGAAATAGCAGCTATTCAGGTCTGTTTCCATTTTTCAACTGAGGATGCAACTCCATATTCAATTATTCTATTTACATTGTGTTTTCAAAAAGCAGCATTAATTAATCAATTATTTCAGGCGCACTAACTTAGGCGATTTGCCAGAAGTGTGTTTAAAGTGATATTTAATGAATGCCCGTCGAAATTTCACTTGTTTGCCAATTGCAGATGTCAGAACACTTTCGTCTGTTCGCTATCGGTTTGAATCACGACGTGAACAATGTCACCACTTCCGCACCAGATTCAAAACCGGTTTTTTAATTTTGTCCAGTCAAGATGGAGGAACAATACTTTCCAACTGATCTTGCATTGGAATTGGAAAAAATAATGATATTTCATCAACGTTGTATTGCTTCAAAACACTAATGATGGATGATTTTGTTGCGGGAGTCTTGGAGCAAACATGAACTTTCCGACTTTTGCTCCAGTCAAAGGTGACACTTGAAATTGCGAATAATAATTAGACACCACAAATGTTTTACACTAACAGCATGTACCGTAAATCCTCTAATAAGCGCCGCGACGTTTGTTTACAATCGCCTACTTTTATGTGCGACGGTTATTAGAGGGCGGCGCTTATCAGAATGTGCGATTCTCCCAGATTGAATTGAGCAACTAAAATTACTGCCAGGTAAATGAACTTTGCGAAAAGGTATCACAGTAAGAGCAGAATACTCATCTAGCATGCTTCTTCATTGTCGACAAGGCGCGGTGATTTCGACATTGATTGAACACAGCGGGGGACTAATTTCTTGGCATCACCAGTATTTGTATTTGCGGTTTCATAGGCTTATGACAGTATTCGGTGTTCGAGAGTGCAGTCTAGCAACAGCCATATAGTATAGCCGCTCTCCTGATCCTGACAGCCAACATTCACAGCAAACAATCTGTAGGCTAGGTCCTATTTTTAGAAAAGGTGCTGCGCCATCCCTTTCAATAAGAATCGTCCCCATGAAAAGCATGACGAATAATAATAAATGATATAATAAGAGTGGTCTCCGTGAACCAGTGGTTAAGTGTTTGACCTAGCGATCTTCTGGTCCAGAGGTCGAGTCTCGAAAGTGTCATTGGAAGTCGGCAGGAAGGGCATCCGGACTAAAGGACCACAACGCTCCAGAAAAGTCTGACTATGACACTCCAGCACTGTCCAAGTCCCAAGCGTGGGGAGTAGTGACGTTAAAGCTTTATTTATTATAAAAAGAGCGTGAGTTTGAGAGTGACGCTTGGATGTTGCTTCCTTTATTAAAATACAGACTGCACTACCGTGACATATCATTACGCATTTCACTGACATTGGATGACCATATACTTGGTTTTCAGCTCAACAGATGATGATCATGTACTAAACTTAGTTATTCTTTTCTAATATTCTTGATGCAGGAGGTGCAACGCTTATAAGGGAGGGGGCTTTATTAAAATGCTGACCTCCAAACTGCGGCGCTTTTTAGGGGACGCCGTTTATTAGAGGAAAATTTATTTAAAACTTTTATTTCATTAAAAAAATTGAAACTAATCAGGTAATTAATATTACTAATGAGTGCGACCATTCCTCCTAAGTTAGGGATCTAAATCCAAATCTCAATTGTCAAATTCCATGTTTCTTATATTATCAGAACCGATGATCTTTCGAATGATTTGCTTGAAGTTGTCATCAGATATATGAAGACAGGGGTAGACGAATGCTGCACTCGGAATCCTCTGATCTCTTTCCAAACTGTCCACATATCGAGAATAGACGCAATAGTCCCAGGCCAACTGACTCAGCTTCGTGAATCAAACTCTGGAGATCTTGTAATTCATTTACTAAAAATTATATCCAGTCAAAACACGCCATTCTAATCACGCGCAATTTTCAAATTGGAGACAGCCTCAAGCCGTCGTCCAACTCAGTTAAGTGCTAAATCCTTCTCTTAGATGTAAATTCAATTATCTGTTGCGATCTGGAGCCGTTTCTGACGCATGATATCCCTAGCCGATTTTCTCATCTCTCCAACTACTGGAATTGACTGCCCAGTTGAGACGACTCGATGCTTTCACCGCCTACATACCGTCTGTCTTTCAGAATATAAATTATGAATCAGATTTTCAATCAAAAAGTCATACTCGTAGGCGTAACTATTGTCTATTTGTCTGAAAATTTACATAAACATAATTAGTATTCAGCATTGTTGGTATTCTCAGCAATTTTCCACCCATGTGTATGCAAAGATATCATGAGATGAGAACTGAGAACAAAAATGAAGGAAAGTCAAGAAAGTGTCTTTTTGTCTTTTCCATTATTCAATCTAGAGTTTCCAAAAGGGATGGAAAACGTATTTTCCTTTAAAAGTCAAACAAAATAATTCTGTTTGGAATGAACGTTCGTGAGTAGTAGTCATTTCATCTCAAAACCTTTTGACAGCAATATCTCAATGTACTTTCACGTTTAGCTCGAATGGTTCAAAGTCACAGAGAGAAATTGACGACATCTCGGTAGGCCCTTACAACAATTGGTCAAGCGTCAGAAATTTGTCCACTACTTTCGAAAGATGTTTGGAGAAAGCTCTCATGATAATCATCTAAAACAACACGGTTATTCAAATGATCTTTCTCATTTTCCTTTACTTCGATTACGTTTTTAGACCCTCACAACTCTACAGGAACTATATGTCATGATGCAGATATTGCAAGCTCATATATGCTTGTAAAAAGTAAATAAATCAGTACGGTTACTATTCTTCTTTTCGGTCGAACTTCCAATTTTTTTACAGATTTTTCATCCCTAGCAGAGCTATGAGCCATGAACGAAGCTAGGGGTTACTCGGTGAAAAAGTAACCAATTGTATTACTTTAAATTAATATAAGGAAAAAAACAGATCTTCTAATATGACTAAGCTGTCCCCATCAGAAACCTGCTCCCATGCCTCTTGAAAGTATCAAGATTGTATTGGTCAGAGAAAGTGGTCTGGGGAAGCTGATTCCAAAGCTGTGCCGTGCGAACAAGAAAGCTTTTCTTAAGTTCTAAGCTCACATGATAGCATGTGAGTGCATTAGCTATGCGTGTGCTTCTGGAGAAGATCTTAGGTTTGGATACGCACTCATCTACTGAAGAGCTGCTTCTACCGAAGTGCCTGTAGAAAAGACTGAGTGGAGGAACATCCCATCTGAAGGAGAGCGGCTGCAACTTGTCAGCAAGTTTTTCACCTATGAGATTCTTAACACGTTTCTCAACCCGTTCAAGGAAGCTAAGATGCGTTTGCGGGTCGCCGGTTCAATAGTACTCCATTAGAGGACGAATTGTGGACTTGTAAAGATGGCAGATAGTTTGTGGTAGAAGATAGCTGTTGGCACGATAGAGACTACCAATGCGTTGAGCTGCCTGCTTGCTAATGGATTGGATGTGCGGTGGTTTCCATGACAAGTCTTTCGCAACCGCCAATCCAAGGAAGGAGATGGAATCTTGTTCTCTGATCCTATTATCTGACATCTTAATGCTATGATCATAATCGTATGAATATTCTTCCAGCATCCTTCAACTTTGACTGCAGTACTGACGGAATGCATATATCAACGAACTGAGCATTTTTTCAAAAAAGTTCTCCAGGCATAGAAATTCGATTCTAAAAATTGTAAAATCAGAATATCAGCTACCAAAATTTCAAGTTTTGTTTTCTTTCAAAACGAAAAAACAAGCTGTCGTACTTTTCAATAATATATCAAAGCGTCTTCTATTCCTATTTATAAATGCTAAGTCTCTGCTGAGTTGATAACAATTCGTTGGTGTGACGGGAGGAGATTGCTGACTGAGGAAATAAGATTAGAGAAACATCATTGGTGGTGAGAAAGCGCTGTTGATTAAGTTCCGCGCTTAGCACAGATGGTCTAGGGCTCGCGTATGTCCACCTGAAGAGGCTGCGTCGATCTCACTAAATATTTCTGAAAACTTGATTTGCGCTGTCAAAATAGCCCGACTTTTCTCTAGGGCTGTGATGCTTTTGGTTTGGATCTCCTTTCTACCGACTTCCAATGACACTTTTGGGTTTCGACTTGAAAACCAAAAGATCGCTAGGCTGATCATTTAGCCCCAGTGCCACGCAGATCACGTGACTCTTCCGTCAAAAAGATGGTGCGTCCACTTATGAGCCATTATGCCTTTCCCATCAACATGCGCAATCAGATGGCGATGATTGTATGACCATCATACACTGAGTTCATGTATAGATTGACGAATAGACGATTGACGCATTGGTTGCAACTAAAACATGGGAATAGCCGTAAGTCATTTGCTATTTGTTGACAACCTAGAATTAGGCAATCAATAGTTTCGTTGAGTGCAATATTTCCTGGTCGTCATTATATTTTCCGTTTTTATTTCAACATGAAAATCGGACGCACACAAACTTAAAGATAAATGATGACATAGGCCAGCCGGAAAAATTCGCCGATCAATGAAAACCATTCTAGCGACGCGGAAGGGAGTGGAACAAACATAGACAACAATTTTACTGTACTTCTTGATATTATTGAAGTTGGTCTATATTTCATATACTTATCTGTCAAAATCAGAATAATTTGCTCAAAAAGGTGCTATACTTGAATCAATTTAAATGAAAAATTCAGTTGCGCAATTTTTCAAGGACTACCAGGAAACGACGGGGAGTATTTCGTCCACTTGCACAGGAGTTAAATTGTTTTTACCTAGAGTATTGTCATAAAAAGGTTCTAGCTATGACATGATTAATTCTCAAGTTCTTGCGATGAAAATCATTAGCAAAAAAATCAAAGTCCGCTTTGTCATGGATTGATGGAATGTATTGAGGACAGAATACGCAAACCCTTGAAACTGTCCAGTGTGAGGAAAAATATCTTCCATTTACTAAGATAATCACGAGAAACCAATAATCCTCACAAAGCAAAGCATTTTCTTCTAGCAACTTCATCGTAAACCAGGATTATCGACATCGAAGATTTGCAAAATCCACAAGAAGTCAGAATTCTATTAATAAAACGATGTGTTTTACGATGTGTTTTATCTATTTCACTTGATTGTGTAGGTGGAAATTCATTTCCTAAAAAATTGCCAACGCCTTTCTGTTTCAAAACTTACTTTTCAGTGTAAGGATGAGGATATTGAAACGTTGTTGCTCCCATATAAGTATCAAGTGAATTTCTTGATGAATAATCCGCACTACACGCTAGAGATGATCCCTCAATAACATCAAGCGTCTACACCAGGCTGAGAATATAATTCTTACAGGGAGTACAGGTTAAAACAAGCGGTTCAGTGATTGAAAACAGCTCATCAATGATTAATTTGTCATCAGAAACAATACATGCCACCTGAGACATTGTTCTGAAAGTTTGAAAGTAGGAAAACAGGGTAGAGAGCGACAGTATTACTGAGACGAGTGGCATCACGATAGAACTGTTGGATATACAGTTGGTACTGCTAGGGATTATAGTTGTGTACCGAATAAAGGGTGGTCTGGTGAATTTGCTGATGCAAAAAGCTTTTTGACAGAGGAATTATATTTGAAGAAGTGATTCAGTTCACGATAGCGGCAATTGCATGCTTTACAGCAAATGGTGAGTCTTGCTTATTTAAAAATTTGGAATATGTAATAACTGTTAAATGCAACAATAATAAGCATGCATATTCCTATTCATCTCATGCATGTTGAGAATTCTACAACCTCTTCATGTTTGATGAAATTTGACTTTATTTGGGCGTTATCTATATAATATTAATAAAGTAAATTCATGCTAAGGCATTTACTAAAAAAGGTCACTGTGACATCTCATCAAATGATTAAGTTGTCATCAGAAACAACACATGCCACCTTGGAAATAATTTACAAAATTTCATTTTACGGTTTGAAAACGATGAATGCAAAAGTGCCATATCTACATCTGTAACCAGGGCTGCGGAAGCGATTGATTTTTATTCGCTTCCGCTTCCAATGAAAACGATCATTTCCGCTTCCACACCTCTGTCTGTAACTCAGTAGATTCGATTTTCTAAAAATACCATGCGATGTATTTTCATTAATTCAATCAAATTTGAGACTATCTTGATAAAGACTTTTCAAGGACATCAACCTGCTATCAGTAAGATGTGATAAGTCAATGAGAAATATGAAATATTTATTATCATTCTCAGGTTGATAACTATGAGTAGGCACATCGACTCATGAAACTAAGTACAGGTTGTAGACATAAAGATAAATTTGATTATATTATCTATTTGAGTTTTTAGTTGAGTATATCGGGAAATGATCGGTACAGATTCAGTTACGTAACCAGCGGGTGAGCAATAATTTTAATGCTTTCATGTGGTTTCGATAAAACAACGTCGTAGGTAAGCAGAGAACACGCATTTACATAGGCTAGATAACTCCTCAGCAGTTTTGGTTTCGTTGATTGTACTGACAAATGTGTCAAATAAGTTTAAATTCCTGAGGACGTACTTGAACATTTTTGTAGTATTAACACATTTTAATCAGTTAGTGGATTTCATCAATTCATTCTCAAAATAATAAAACTTCGCATTATGATCATCCTTTCATCGGCCTATGTGGGCGAGAAATTGGGAATATCTGTATTTTACAACAGCATCGGCTTTATAATAATGTAATTCACTCTCAAGTCTTCCTTAAATTATCTCACTATAGTATAGGCAACGATGTTTGTTATGTCAAAACTAAGAGAATCTTGCATGAATTCCCGTTGCGAGATAAGATGAACAACAGTTCAACAGAACAAAATAGCCACCGTCCCACTTCCCCGTTCTTTGAAGGTTAACTTGTCAATGACAAAAGTACATTAGCATTCCACAATAATTTAGAATAGATTTCTACATGAAAGGTGGACTACTTATCCACATTTCATGCAGAAGATTTTATAGTCTTCAACTAACTATATTTGTTGTACATTTTGTTATCTCATTAATTTGTTTAGTACGAAAAGTATCAAGAAGGAGGGATAGAATGAAAAATGCATTTTTGATATTTCGCTGACATGTATATTTCCGTGTCTGCATTTTTAGCGTCATAAAATATAATTCTCAAGAGCTGGGATTAATGAAGACAAGACGTCAAAGATAGGCCCTAAAGTGAAGCGACACAGTCGCGATGTTGGCACCAGATAACCTGTTTAAGTAATTCAACTATCTCTAGAAGACCAAAAGTCAAAGACGCCGATTCTCTTATTACTAACAGCTTATCTCATGCAAGTTTAAGAACAGTGGAATCAGTAGAATCTTATCTTCTTTTCTATGGTTCGTCTTATTTACGCGGTTAAATCAAAGAAATGATTTTTCAAGATAGTGGCAATGACTGTTTGATAGACTTGGCCCATCCATCAGTTAAAACAAAAGACAGTGGTTTCAAATAAATGGTCATAAAAAATCCAGATAAAAAACATGTCAAACAAGTATTTTGGTTCGTCACTCTCATAAGTTCACGAAAGAATCCTTTCAGCATGGATGATTTATCCCCTACCTGGTTGCATCTCCACGAGGGATTAAATGTGACGAGGGATTGTCGGTGAAATAATGTTCATTATGATCGATCAGCTGAAACTACATGTCCGAGCAATTGAAGAATTCAAAGATCAATGAATTTGCACTGCTCAACAACTCAAATTGATACGATAATTTTTGATATTTTTGAAATTAAATTATAGTACACCTCACGAAGTCTTGTGAAAGTCGCTTTAAAATATTTATGAGACAGCTTCGATAAAAAACGACATAACCAAACCACAAAATCTAAAACTGAATATGCAAGCAGGAAATAATACTTCCCCTTGATATTTTATCAGAACAATACAAAAAGGCAAAAGCATTGATCGAATCAATGCCCAAACCTTTGCAATATACATAAGAGAATGATATTGTACAGGGTGTCCCAGATAAATCTGGACTTTTAATCATCTTTTCAACTATGATTGATTTTAACTGTAAGACAAATCAAAACAGCTCCATTTAGTGCCAAAACACATTTATTTTGTAAAAACGAGACAAAAAAAAGTTATTTAAGTCAACTTCACTCAAAATGGCCGCCCTTGGCCTCCACTACCATCTCAAGGCGGTGCCTAAAGCTGGAGCAGGCCATGGCCAGGGTTCCTCTGTCAATTTGTCCCATTTCCTGGACAATACTGCTCCTCAGAGCTCCCAAAGTGCTGTGAGGGTTATTGTTGACACCTGCTTCAACCACGCTCCACACGTAGTAGTCGAGAGGATTGCAGTCTGGAGAGCTAGGAGGCCAGAGGTCGGGGGACCAGTGGTACGGGAAGTTCTCGTAGCACCAGGCCTGGGTCTTCCTTGCCTTGTGGGTTGGCGCGGATTCCTGCTGAAACACGTAGTCTCTCCCGTTGGCGACTTGATCCATCCAGGGCTTCACCACCGAGTCCAGGACGTCAATGTAGGCATCCGCGTTGAGGCGCAGTCCCTTCTCAAAGAAGTGAGGCGGCATGACGTCACCATCGCTGCTGTCGAACGGGCCACGTCCATCTTCTGAGCCAGATGCCGCATCGACTGTCCTGGATCCTCGGTAATGTTGGTCTTCAACTCCTCCAGGAAGTCTTCGGATCGCCGCTTGTGGGGTTCCTCTCTGCTGTCACTTGGTCCTTGTCTGGTGCAGCCTCATAGTCCTTCCGGATGTTGTAGACGAAGGACTTCGAGTAACCAAAGAAAGCAATGATTTCGGTAGCTGTTTTACCAGCACGCAGACCCTCCAAAACCGCTGCACGTCGCTCCAACTCGCGAGACATGATTGAAAAATTCAAATTTAAGTCAATTCGCGCGCACACTGTTTCAGATACGCTCACTTGTAATGCGCACGCGTGACAGGTTAACGTAGTAACAGCGGTGAACGCGATATCACGTGACGGCATAGACATAGTAGTAATGTAGAAACACACAGATGTTCCCTTATAACCGATTTGTCTGTCAGCAGCTTAGATTGAAAATAGTCCAGATTTATCTGGAAGACCCTGTATGTATGTACTTTTCTGAGACAAAAATGCGTAAATTCTGACAGATCTCTAAAATCTGTGTGTTAAAGTTAGAAAAACCCGGTTTTCTCGGGTTTATGACAACAGCGGTAAACCAACCCGACTTCAAAATTGTCCCACTTTCGGGTTCGGGTTTTGGGTAGGATCTCTCATCTTTATACGGAAGCAATCTAATTGCAATATAGTAATCAATGCAATCAACTGATAAATATAAATTAGTTTTGAATCAATTATTGACTACCATTCTCAATCAGTAAGAGGAAATACATTCATTCTATTACATTTGCATGTCGCTCAGTGATCACACATGCGCAAGTATATTCAACATAACAATTCAGAAAAAGCCGGTGTTCAGCAATACATGATTAACTCATGTTAACCAAAGATGCTAGAAATGTTCCTTGGAGTTAACTGCTCCCCATACTACTATTGATACTGTGCACTCCCAATATGTATCAGAACTTGACAGCTACTACAATGCTGTGCTTTATCATGGAATTACAGCAATTATGCTCCAATTTTAAATTCTCGTCAATATGTATTCTAGCATTATCAGCCGAAGGATTGATAACCGTAGCATTGCGCGTTGAACTCGAGTATTATGCAATCAATGAGACGAAAGGCAGAAAGACTTCTTCGTCTTCATACTTGAAGCACTGATTCTCACACTACTCTCAGCTGAAGGATATTATGGACGCGGAGACTTCACGAAGTTAAATTGGAATCTTGAGCAATTTCTTGATTGAAATGCGTGAAAAGTCTTGGCTGCTGTTTACGTGAAATTTAGATTAATTGAGTAGGTATCAATAATAACATAAATACCGTATTTCTTATAATAAACGCCGCACCTCTGATATCAAGAAAATAAGAACAGCATGACTAAGTGTAGTACATATCTCGTCCATTTAGCTAAGAAACAAGGATATACATGTAGTTTACAAGCGTCACTGGAACGCTTAATGATATTGCTCTGCTTTTAGTCTCTATTACGATATAAGAAGAAGTCACATAATACAAGTTCCACACATCAACCTCACACTCTAATCATTTCGAAAATTAATTATCTTCTGTGTATGTGTGTGTGTGTGATTGTTAAACGTCACTGCTCCCCCTTATTGGGGGCTTGGACGGTGCTGACATAGTCAGGCTTTCATCTGGAGCGTTGTGATCTTTCAGTACGGATGTCCTTCCTGACGACTTCCAATGACACTTTCGGGATTCGACCTCTGCACCGAAAGATCGCTAGGCCAAGCACTTAGCCACTGTGCCACGTAGACCACACAAGTCACATAAGCTAGATATCTTCTATAGATTAAGATTCGGTTACTTATCAGAGCTGCCTGCAACTGAGTCATGTCATGACCCATCAAGGTCAAGTTTTGTGCGAGTCTCGCCTTCAAGTGACCATGAGAAAGGAATAGAAAATAGAAACACTACACCGGTGATTTAAAGACATCGGTCATGCAATAGGAAGAATACTTGATGAGCTTTCAGCTGAGTGTTATTGACACATCCGAAAAGGTCATGTGCAATTATTTTGTTATTGAATTTAGAAATTTTCATGACAATCGTACATTTTAATAAACGCCGCCGTCTATTAAGCGCACTCAAAAAATAAAGGTTTTACGTCAATACCCCCTTACTGGGGCTTGGACGGTGCTGACATTGTCGGACTTTAATCTGGAGCGTTGTGATCTTTTAGTACGGATGTCCTTCCTGACGACTTCCATTGCCACTTTTTGGACTCGACCTCTGAACCGAAAGAGCGCTAGGCCAAGCACTTATCCACCGTGCCACGGAGACAACAAACTGGGTGATTTTAAACAAACGCAACGGCGTTTATTAGAGGAAGCACAGTAACGGATATTGATAAAAATCATTTGAGATTGGAATTCTGAAGAATAAAATAATGTGATTGTGAATAATACCCGGAAAAATAATTTTTGAATTGAACCAACACTTCTTCAATGGCGCTATCGAATTTTAAGGACGTTTGTACGAAAGCCGGAATCGCTTCTTAATGTCAATACAACATATACCTATTGGACAACATGATAGTACTAAAGTACTCGTATGATGCATGATGTGATGGTTTCTAAGTGAAATATTGTCAATGGTTGCCTTTAGTTACCACTTGAGAAAATGTCAGACGGATAGACTTGCTAATTACAATGGAAAGTTTGTTTAAGAACTGAAAATATGACTCATTTATGAGCTTGATAATTAATGCAATGTTATCCAGCATGTATATCATCAATTTAAGTTCAGAAAAAAAATCTTTTAAACAGAGTGCTTTCAAACTATCAGTAACTATTCACTGTGTTATTACATGACAAAAGATTAACGATCTCCAACAATTGAAGTATCAAAATATTTCTTCATGACACAATAAAAAGTGAACTTGCAAACAATGATAAAGTTGATTATGCATTTATTAGCACAGAAATATTTGAATATTGCCAAATCATTCATTGTGCATAAATGCAATGAATCATAAAGATAAGGATAGAGAATGGATATCAATGTCACAGCCGCAATGACCATCCAAACACTCATCGCTCAACTTCACGCGCTCATTGAGAACCTTCCTCTGCACACAATACTGTTCTTGACGCTTTTATGTTTCGTTAAGTAGACCAGTAGTAACTGCGAAACACCACTATTAAATAGTTCATTGAATTAGTAGATAAACAAATAGGAAGGAATGTGGTAAGTCGCTATGGAGAGAGAGCTTGTAAGGAAAAGAACAATTTCAACATTCTCCTTTATTTCAGGCTGGCAACTCATGGCTCCCCCTGAAGTCAGCGATAATGGTCTGGATAAAGAGGAAAGAAAGAGAAGTAATTGCATGGGAGAAGCCGGACGTCCGAAGCAGTCGATAGCAATACACAACGATGGTAGGCCTACAGGCCCATAAGCCATTGGATTGCATCCGTGTCCAAACAACTGCTGCGCCATAGATCAATGACTCAGGATGTCCTAAGACTTGAGCAATTCAATCACGAAAATTCCTTGGCAGCAGTAATTAAATACGAATAATATGTTCAAGTCTGAGGACATCTTTCTACTCTAATCAATCTTTCTGTAATCTTTACAATGACTAAGTCATTCACGGACGAAAGACAGGGTGGGATTGTGCGCAAAGTGTTTCAAAGTGCACCACATTTGGTAACTTATTTCATGACGACTTGAACCGCTGTGGAAACACATGAACATGATATTCGCTTTGCTAAGTAGAATCGGTCTACTAAAGAGAAAGTTCGTGATAAAGATACATGAGCGCATTAGAAACTGCCATTGCACACTGTTATCAGACCTGATTTCGTATTTTTTTCCATCACATGGCAATAACACAAAATAAGTTTCAATCAAAATTATAAATGATTGTTCTTGTCTGAATCTGATTTACAGTCGCGTTAAATGGGTCAAAGGCATTGCACAGTATAGTAAGGTGTTGCAATACACATTGTGCTTGAAGTTACAGTAAGGTAATCAATTTCAAATCGTCACGTTAATTTACATTATAAAAGTCATCTTCGGATAAATCTACTATTAAGTTATTCCTACAACAAGCATCAAAATTCACAGCTCGAACTAAGCGTGAACAAGACAATTCATGAAAGTTAATGCTGTTTCTTGAAAGTAGGTTGTCTTTCCATTACACTGAGTGGTGCATGGAATAGTAGCACATTGATCATCATATAAGATGAGAAAAATTTTAATCACAAAAAGCAGTAGATGATGCAGACGACTTTCATAAATATTTGACATCAAGTCTGACAAGTGATGAGTTAAACAATGAATGTGACCGTCATGACACTGATCCGAAAAGGGAGGGGGCGGGGCCGAAATAAGCATGGGAAGGCGGTCAAAATGACCAAATGAATGCACTCCTTAACTTAGCAGGTATCAGCGGCTTTCTGAATTTTTGAAATTTCCACAGGAATCATGCACCAACTGATGAAAGCATTTTGAAATGCTGTGAATCCTTAGAATGTCTATTACTGAAAGATGTCATCGAATGACAGATAATAACAAACGATGACGAAATTTGCAGTGATAGTATTTATCATAACATGCAGTAATGTTGTGCAAAGAATTTAAAATTTCGTGAATAGGGAAAATCATATAAGTCAAGCTTGTTAAATCACAAACTTTGATAATAAAAGAAAAAGATGTTTCAAATGAAAAATTGAGTGCTTCAGAACACAAAATACAGTTTTGACATCATTTTCAGCATACTGTCATAAAATGTTAAGTAGTGCAGAATATTCCATTTAGTATCAAAGGACGGAAAATATTCATGCAGAAGAGCGATTTCTAAAACAATTTCAACTAGATTTATTAAAAAAATCAGTGTTTGACAATAAGCAAAAGCGCATTTGGCTACCTAATCAGATTTCATCTAAGAATAAAATAATTCAGCAGTAAAGAAAAATGATTAATTTTCATCAATAAGATTATTCATCCTCAAATTCATGAGAGCCAACAGAAAAACAATGATTAACTTTGTATGTCCTCAAAATGGGTCCTAGGCATGCTGATTGCACAATCGAATCCCTGGTTTCTTCGATAAAAACTGACGCTAATTAATTGGAGTGATTCATGGTAATTCATCTGGAAGTTGTCTTAACCGAATCTCGGATGCGTTGAAAGATTTTCTGGACGACACTATCTGGACTTTGTGGATTTCCAGACTGTACTAAGTATTCTACTATACCAGCGTTTCTCAACGCTTTATGTACTGGAGCCCAGTTTTTTCCTAATGATCAATATTCATGGCCATTTTGGCAAGTATGGGTTGTTTCTACAGGACCACCTACGAGCGAGGGGAGATTTAAGGAGAGATTGACAAGAAACATAATTACATAAATCAAAATATACAATTAGTATAATATACAATTAGAAGAGCATCCAGACTAAAAGATCACAACGCTCCAGATTAAAGTCCGACTATGTCGGCACCGTCCAAGCCCCAGTAAGGAGAGTAGTGACGCTAAACCATGTAAACCTCAGTCATTATTATTAGCTGAAAAGCAAGCACATTTCTGGATTTCACACTTTTTATATCATGCAATAATAGATTGCCATAAAAAGGATGGCCATCACATTTGAAAAAAACATTTGGTATTAAGCTTAATATCCAAAATTGAAATATCGGCTAATTAGCAATCCATACTCACAGGATGTGCATGGCAGACACGAGCGACATCTTCACACGAGGCACCGTATTCCATAGCCAAAGCAGCTTCGTTGATCAGTTCTCCAGCTACGGACCCGATCATGTGAGTTCCCAGCATTCGATCAGTCTCTGCATGACTGAGGACTTTTACCAAGCCGTCGGCATCGTCATTGGTTTTGGCGCGGGAGTTCGCTGATAACGGGAATTTACCCACGCGGTAAGGAATTTTTTCTTCCTGCAGATGAGATGAATTGCAACTTTCAGCGTAGTCAAGAGATAGACATTTACCAAAGCGCTAAATAACAACTATGCTTGGTTATAACAAAAATCCGATCGTTGAATTTTGCTTGACATTTCGCGCAAAGCTGACTTTGATTGGTGAAACTTCATCATGAAAATCATTTTTATGACACTATAATTGGAATTCACACATTAGCAGGATGTCGAAGGTTTCCTGCAGAATGTATGTTTTGAGACAGTTGCGACCTTTTACTCTAAATCTGATCTGGTATAGATACACAATAGCTATATCAGAGGAGTTCTTGAATATGGAGTACCTTTATTTGTTCGTCTAACTATAGCTCAGAGCAATGTTTTAGAAAATCTGCAACGAGGGTGTCATAAAATTGTTTGTGGTTCCAGCAGTGCTTGTGAGTATCCCAATTTCGTACCACTGAATTATCGAAGACAATTGATAGCCTATCGACTCTTTTGCTCCATCATGAAAGACTCGAAACATCCCTTGTACCAACTTATTCCACCACTTTTGAATTATTCCCGCAAATTGCTCGTGCCTGTTTGTAGCACTCGACTTAGGCAGGACTCGTTCATACCTTCCATGACTAAACTTTTCAATAATGGATATACTGTACTTGCTAACTTCTGCACCTGCATGCTTAATGTTTGATAGTTTTGTTAATTTTTGTTGTTCGTTTTTGTCTTTATATTATTTGGGAAATGTGCACTTGCCTTTGTGAATGATTAGCCTCACGATTATCAGTTTTGAGGCTTGCATGAAATAAGCGTTTATTATTATTATTTTTTGCTATGAAAGTACTGATAACATAATCGAAATTGAAATTTACTTGAATTTCTGAAGGTTTACCATCATGTCAAAAAGCTTCGCAAAATCAATTTTAGCGACGCCCATGTTACTGTAAGGCTAAAAAGAAAACATCTATATAATCAGTGGAAAGTGACAAAAATATGCAAATGAAAAATCTTTCTTACTAAATTACAAATCCATGCAGTTTGCCTGCGTGCAATTCGATGTCCGCATTCCCATCTTCTACCTACGAGTAAATGATAATGAGAAATAGACTAGATATGAGACAGGGCGCAACGTCCATTGGGGCTTCGGTACCAGAGGTATGCAAACCCGACCGTGCTAGGGTCGTGTTCATGAATTTATTTCGTGTTCGGGTGGATTGCAGGCAGTGTTCGTAGTCCGTCAGCTCAGAATTTTCGGGCCACCGAAAATTTTTCGGGCCATGGTCATTTCTTTTAGATATGCTTTAATGCACGCGTACACAGGCCTATAGACTTTCGGTTATGTGCGTTCATACATTTATTACTTTACAGTACATAATGGTTCTCATTTTACGAGTATATACATGTGAGTGAAGAAGAAAGGGACAAAGTAATTATTTCAATATTTTACCAAAAACAATCTTCAAAACAAATAACTGTTAAACAATGCCCAGAGAGTCTTCAATTATGAACGTCTTATCATATTCGGGAGAAATACATGTGACCGACAACCACCAATGGAGGACGATTTCATTACGTGTATCTTCTTCATCATTCTTCTTCTAATCATTCTTCTTTAAGCATCATAATTCAATAGTGTCCAACCTATATAAAAATTAAGCCAAATAGCATATCAAAACAGGCTGCAGATATTTTCAAAATATAAAAAAAGATCAGCCACTTGGCTTATGATTTCTATTTGGGAAAGATTGGGAAAGATTTCATTATCGATTCACAACGGTAAAGGAACTACTTTTTCTGGCGTTTTTTCTCTAACGATACCTTGCAAAATGAAAATTCCAGCGCTTTTCTTTTGAGCACAGATTCTGTAGCTTCCATTGACACCTTTTCTTGTTGCTCTTTTAACTTGCATTGCTGCCTCTTAAAGTTACTCAGTCCCTCTTCATCTTGCTGTACCTTCTGCTGTAACTCTCGCATAAGTTTGCATCAAGCTCTTTTTCCTTGGCTTCAATATCTTTTTCTTTTTGCTTTAGATTCTCCTCCAATGTTATGAATTTTTTGTTGGTTTTCTGCTCTGTCGCAACTTGTTCAGATAATTCCTTTTCTAATTGCTTTCTTTCTTCTGCTGCGAGGGCATTTTTTTCTTCTTGTAATTTTCTTTTGTAAGTTGCGTGTGCTTGAAAACACAAATCCTTCAAATGCTTAGATGGCGGCAATGTTGCGGCAGTCCAATTTTTCACTCGTAGATACGACTGAGTTACTGTCAATGCTCTAACTGTCTTGTGGTCCAGGAGATTTCTTTTTTTGGTGATTATATCACTAAGGTTTGAAAATATTCGCTCAACCTTGGCATTACCATGGGGAAGCGCCATAACGGCCATCACTATCTTCAAAAGTAAAGGGCTGCTTTGACGTTGACGTAGTGATTCCAAGAAATCCAAAACAAATGTGGTAGTCGCGAGATTTTTGCAATTTTCTTGGTGCATACGGATTTCAACTTCTAAAGTGCCAACATCAGAACTTTCGATAACATTTGGTAGTTGTTTGGCTAGACGCTTTATCCATTTAAAGTACTTTCAATTTGATTGGTTTGAAGGATCGAGTATTTGGCATGCTTGGAGTAATCTGTTTTCAAAAGGGAGATATTGAATCAACTTGGATGTTCCAGCTTGAAAAAATGCTTTCATTGAACGCAGCAGAATTGTTTGATCTTCTACAAAGAGTCGTCTGGCAGGTTCACCGATGCTTATCCGATAAGGCGACAGCCAAATAGACTCATTCATGACGTCGATTTCCCACATTTTCTTCGGGACTTTATCTGGCTGAATGAATCGAAGCAACCACTGCTTCATGACGTGCTTCAATTGAGGGTATAAGTTATGGATTTGCGTGCCATTCTTCTGAAACATTTTTTCAAAACTTTGGAGGGCTTTGGAGGGGCTTCAAAACTTCCGCTAAAAACTTTAAAAAGCATTCTGTCTTTGGGTCTTGAAGCTCGTTCGCAATTCGGTCGAAGTCTGCACCAGTTGTCTTTGATTCGGTAAAATGCTTACGCAGCGCTTCAAAAAGACTGATCACTCGTTCGACGACTGGTAGCATTTGGAGCCAGCGGGTCTCTACGAATCTAAGAGGTAACATATTTTTTATTTCCAGCATCTTTGATGCTAACAGCAACTTCTCCCGTTGTGTAGTAGAATACTTCAATTGACAGTAAATATTCCGAACAAGTTCTTCAATTTTCTCCCCCAAATGAGAGGATTTGCAGGCGTGCTTGGACACATTGTGTAAGTGATGTAATGAACAACCGCCTACGTCGATGACGTTGGGTAAGAACTCTTTCAAGCGGACGATAACACCGCTTTTCGTCCCCCTCATAGTATTACAATTATCCGACATAACGGATACACATTCTTGAAGATCAAGTTGATAATTATGTAGAACCTCCAAAATGGCATTGACAATGCTTTCCGCATCAGTTCTGTCGAATGTTGGTAAATCAGCACAAACAACTTTCACATCTATGGAATCCGGCAATAAATATCGAATAACGACACCAAGGTAGTTATCAAACTTGTTTGCTTCGTCAATGTGAAGCGAGTAAAACAATGATTTTCCAACATCTTCTATAACAGCGCCTTGTACGAAAGGAAGCAAAGCTTCTCGTGTCAGATAGGTAGCCTTCTTAGCATGGAGTTTCATTTTGCAAGGAATTTTGGAATCAGGTAATATTGCTCGTAATAGTTCTACGTGGACAGTTCTACAGGTATCATACTTTTATTAAGACCATTTCAATTTGATATTTTATTAAGGTAAATAACAGCTCGAAAGACAGATCGTTCGACGATACTTCAGTAGATGATTTGCAGAAAATAAAAATGTCTTTCCAAATCAGAATAATTATTTTTTTAAAAAAACTTCAAGGTTTTTTAAAAAATAATTATCCTGATTTGGGAAGACGTTTTTATTTTCTATAAATCATTTCAATTTGACAACCATTAAACGTAATGAGAAATCTTTAAATGATGGAATCGTTCGGATGTAAGTGCATCATCTTCGACAACAAAGAACAAAACAGTCTGGTAGAAATAAAGAAGAATCCCTTATATCCTAAGGAAAGATATCATTGTTATTGTATCGAATTTTTCCTCGATTCTAAATGGATCTATCAAGACCTACTAAACGAATTAGATCATTCCAGATCCAGTTATGAACACTATCGCCGAGACTCCATAAATACCGACGAAAACTACACACTTCCTCTGATTCTATCATTGAAAGCCATTGAATAGTGCTAAGCAAAAATCCACCAAACCGCATTCTTTCCGAACTCTAAAATCAAAATGCTGTAATCACAATTAATTATAGATGTAGTGAGAAATGTATGTATATACATGCACGTGGTCAAATGCACGTGTATCAATGGTAATAACATACAAGGAATCAGTGAAGAATGAAAAATTTGTATTATGGGCATTTTTCGATTTTCCGCCACTTAAGAAACTCGGAAGATATGTACATTAATCAGTACCGGTAGGGTAGCGTAGCGGAGACGAAAATTTTAGTAACAACTTGTTCCTTCAAGAAATTAAGAATTACTATGTGAAACGTCATCAGATTTTCTGTTAGGCAACATCGTGAGGAATTGAATAAAGAGAATTGAAATGATAGCTGTCAATATGTAACTGTTAACAATGTTTGGGCAGTGACGATTAGAATTTTCGGGCCGAGTCCATTTTTTCGGGCATTCGGGCCATTTTCGGGCTTGGCCCGAATTCGGGCCGGACTACGAACACTGATTGCAGGATATTCGGGTTATGAATTTATGATGTTTAGAAACTTATAAACATGCTTGTGTTTTGTTTCAAATAAATGGACATCGTGGCTTGTCACTTTTTGTGTAGAGGCGACCAAAAAATCCTTGATGCTAGGTAAAATAGCTTTAATGCTGGAGCGCTTTCAAGGCGCACTTTTTTTGACTTACTTAAAGGGGAAGTACACTCCAAATAACATTTTGTCTCAAATCATCAAGCATTGCATAGTCGAAACGAATCCCTGTTCATTTCACTCTTCTGCTTCTCCGTGAGAGCGCTGCGCTCATTTGTTGGTTGACTGTCTACGTCACACTGCTGAGGAAGGCTGGCGTAAAGCAGACAACCGCCATCAAGCAAGCGACGAACGCAACACGCTATCGTTGTCGTATCTCTTGTAATAGTGCGATCTCTCCTGCAAGGTCAAACTCCGAATTTCCTCATTTTATCATTAATTGCGAAAATGCCTGAGTGTTGTGTTTTTGGCTGCAAACAGACGTCATACAATCGTAAACGGATGCATACATTTCCGAAAAATGAGGAGCATAAGAAAATATGGATCAACGCATGCCGACGGAAAAACTGGGCTCCTACTAAAAATTCTTTCATTTGTACTCAACATTTTGATGAGTCTGCTTTCAAAAAGACCTATTACGAACTTCTCAAGTCTGAAGATAGACCTAGAACAACAAAGATATTGAAGGCGGATGCCATCTCAACTTTATTTCTACCGAATCGATCAAGTAATCCTATCGCTAGAAAATCAAATGCTATTTCTAAACTTGAACATTCAAGATATATTTCGGAAGTAATGAAATCATCGGCAAGCGTCGACGAAGATCATCCGACAACATCAATAGAGATGATTGATATGGATCATGAATCAGATGCTTCTTAGGATGCTTCAGATGATGACTTTGAGATAGGTAGCGTATCTTCCGACGATAGTTCTAATGAGGATGAATCTACATGGATTGATGAAGAGATGCTTAGTCCTAGCAGTGTCTGGTATGAGAAATGTTATTTGGTTTATCGTTCTAGCCTATTGCAACTTTTCAAATGGTGCTCAGAGTGTGGCTACCCGATTGATGAAACTTATTTGGAATTTCGGATGATATGCTGTGACATGCAAGTGAAATATGAATGTATTGGCGGACATACTGTTTTCTTGAATTGAAGGGAACAAAGTTCTGAGATGGCTTGGGCAACTTTGGGTGTTTTTATTCTTTGCATATAGCCTACTGTAGCCTACTGCCTACGTATACAGTCTGATATATTCACAGATCAGAATACTATAATCCTTCAGCACGGTAATATGTCAGTACTGTAATAGGGCCTATCAATTAGCACTGGTGGTAATATATGCTGAAATTACGAGTACAATGTTTTCCATTGCAAATTTAGGTACTTCTATTCTCCCCCCCACATTTTTCAAGTTTTCCAAATTCATCAAACTTAGTCACATTTTTATTTAGAATAGACTTTATCTGTCACTGACTGATAGCACAACACCACTGAGAAGTCTTACTAACCCCTGGGAGGAAGGATTGGTCCCTTGGATACCCAGTTAGAATGCAGGATACAGCTGTGCTGTGATCATGAACTTCGTGGGATTGTTGTCTACATTGCAGCTACAGTGAACGGCAAAGCAAGTGCTGTTAATGTTCTACAAGCCAGAGGAATTTTACACACACTATGCTTTCGCGACGGTAGTGAAACTGCCCTTAGGAGCAAGAGAAGATCGCTGACGATGCATTACTCCCGGGTGTCAACAACAGAAACGTGGGGGGGGGGAAAGAATAGAAGTACCCAAATTTATACAATTGATATTACAGTAAATATTCTTCACCTTTTTTCTTTCGCAGATCTTTCATGTTCCATAATGGGGATCACTCGAAAGATCACAGCTGAACAGAAGAAAGCAATACCATCGACTACTAACATTTTGTTTTGTTCATCTCGCTCTCTGCTCTCAGTCATTCACGTCAGCCACCAGCAGTGTGACGTAGACAGTCAACCAACAAATGAGCGCAGCGCTCTCACGGAGAAGCAGAAGAGTGAAATGAATAGGGATTCGTTTCGACTATGCAATGCTTGATGATTTGAGACAAAATGTTAATTGGATGAATGTTAATGTTGGAAAATGTTAATTGTTTTAACAGATGCCTTCAATCTGGTACCTTTCCTACTACCTGGAAATTGGCTAATGTCCTCCCTCTTCCGAAAGGCAATGGTGAATTCAGACCAATTTCGATCTTGCCTTTCCTCAGTAAAGTGCTTGAGCGCCTGATTCGTGATCACCTGCTTTTACCGTCTATTTGTTCTTTTGACTCACGGCAGTTTGGGTTCATTCCTAATTCGTTTGGGGGATGCACTAACGCTCTTCTCAGTCTTCGTTTGACTATTCTGCAACACCTCAGCGCCAAGTCCTCCAACTCTTGCAAAATTCTCGCAGTAGACTTCAGAAAGGCCTTCGATTCGTTGAGTCACCTATCTGTTCTGAACACCCTTGTGACTGTTTTTCAATGCAATCCTTATATCGTTTCTATGATTCAGTCCTTTTTGAAAGATCGTTTTCAGAGGGTCGCTACCAATGGTGTACAAGCTTCGTGGAAAGCTGTTTCCAGCGGAGTCCCTCAAGGGTCTATCTTGGGGCCTCTGTTGTTTGTCATGTACATTAATGATCTTCCTCATCTGACAAATACCAAAATCATAGCTTACGCGGACGACATATCTCTCGTTCACCTGTCAGAATCGTCTTCCTCTTCTGTCTTTCAAGATGACATTGATATTTTTGTCGAGTGGGCTCAGAATAAGAAACTCCGCATCAATGAAGCAAAAACCAAGAGTCTCACTATTTCAGGCAGACCGACCTCTTCCTCTCCCACTCATATTCATGTGAATGGCACTGTCATTGAAGATGTTCCTTCTCTCAAAATTTTGGGAATGTTTTTCTCCTCCGATAACAAATGGGACGATCAATTTGATTTCCTGTACAAAAAATGTTGCCGGTCCCTATCATTAGTTAGACGGATTTGGTATAACTGTGGGCAAGGCGATATTGTTTGGCAGGCCTACGTTGGTCTTGTTTTTACCCATATTTCTTTCTGCTGGCCCGTTATTTGCGACCTAAAGAAGTCCCATGTGAAAAAACTTGAACGACTTGATCGCGTTGCTCGTCGTTGGGCCAATATCAATTTTAAATGTGATTTTCATCAAATGCTTGATAACATCTGTACACGACTGATTCGTAAAGTTTCTAGGTTTTCTGCATGCCATCCTTTATCTGAATTTTTCATTGTCAGATCCACTGATTCCCAAATCAGATCTCGGAGAAAATTGTTATGCTTTCAACGGAGATCGTCTGTTTACAACAATTCATTTATAAAGTATTCGAAATTTTCATGATTTGTGAACCATGCCATATACCGCTCGTTGTATTGGTGAATAAAGTCTCTTTATTATTATTATGGAGTGTACTTCCCCTTTAATTGGCTTTGTTAGTAGTATGTATTATCTTAACTTTATGACGCAGTATTTTATGACGTTTTCATGCAAGCCGATGTTTGATGTGCTGTCATGACCGATATGAGACGTGTTCTAATGCATGCAAGTCAGTCAGTCGTCGACGAGACAAACCTTAACAGTAGAGTGTTGTTTTCCTTGTTATGCCAATAATACAATTGACAGACGTGAGCTCAGACAAACTTAGAAAATATTGAAATTCATATGATAATGGTGATCAGATTTGTTGGTTTAACACAAATTTGTAGTTGTGACAAAGCAATTAAAATTCCCGACTGCATAGACACTCCCAAATTTTCCGGATACTTCCCAACCGCAATCACCCTGCATATAATCAAAAAAGTCGAAAATCACACAGAACTGATCCCGAAAATCTGAGGCTATCAATTCAATGGAAGTCAGAGAGCTCACCTTACACTGTTCCTCTGATCGGCCTACCCAGGCAACTTCTGGATGTGTGTAAATGACAGAAGGAACACACAGATAATCGATATGGACCGCTCCACCGCACATTCCTTCCACACAAATAATGCCTTCATCCTCAGCCTTGTGTGCGAGCATGGGACCATCGATGCAATCGCCGATTGCGAAGATACTGTAAATAAAAAGACATGTTGCAGACTCTATGTGCAATTCATTTTAAAGAACTGACTGTGAGAATTTCGGATTTGGCTAGCACGATCACGCTTGTGTCATGCGGAGTTTTTTATTGATGCTGTTAACTTTAATATTTCTCTCTTCACAAAATGGACTTTGTTAATAGGCGGAATTTTAACATAGACATTTAGCAATGCAACATAAAGCAACAATTTGATCAAAACTAGGGTAAAATATCTACGGCGGCACTTTAGGTTACATAATCAGTTCATATCTGAATAATGGCAAACCATACCATCGAATGCCAAGAAGTCTGGCTGCTCTCATTTATGGTAGCAAGTATAGACAGGCTGGTAAATCCTGAATCACAGGATAGATACAGTGTCCGCGCAAAATTGAATGAAAATTTTCAGGTGTCTTCCAGGGAAACTGACCAAAATTCAGGGTCAAATTTTAACAAAAATTTCCAGGCTTTCTGTAAGGGAATTTTACTCAGATTCACGTGTCAAATTTAAAGGAAAAATTTCGGAGAAAATCTACCAAAAGTTCTATGCCCAAGGAATTTGCATATCATGAAATTAATATTATTGGCGAAAAAAGATTGAAAGGTGGCGTTAAATTGGTTGAATTTTTGAAGGCGCAGGTGATTCCAAATAAAAAATACCAATATGGTACATACGAAGTATGTATCAGGCTATATTATATTTCTAGAAAAAATGAAAATATAATCGATCGCAACAAATTCAAAGCCAGCGGAATGGGGAGAACAAAATACACTAAGAGTGTGACAATCAATCACGAAAAATAGATAACGTGACAATGTAATGTAACAACAGAATATTTGTAAAGTCTGCTTGGTAATGAAATGCAACACGGTGAACATCAGAGCGTTGTCATTCAGATAAGATAATTTGAATACTAGAAATTTTCTAATCAAGTTCTCCTAGTCCAAGATTCCAGGATTTCCAGATTTTCCAGGAGTTTCCATGATTTCCAGGGCAAAATTCATTTTCCAGGTGTTTTCCAAGTTTTCAAGGTTTTCCAGGACACCCTGTAGATATTTCGTTAAGTTCACATTGGGACTACGTAATAGATACTAGTGCTAGTGCAGGCATCATCCTTTTGAGATATCAATACAAATATCAGCAATTTCTTATAACCGAACATTATAATAACTACATAGCTGAAATTAATGTTTTTTACGAACCTGGGGACGGCTGTTTGAAATCTTTCATTAACGGGAATTCTTCCTCGGGCATCAGTTGAAAGGCCGACGCTTACAAGGCCGAGATTATTTGTGAATGGTCGACGACCGATGCAGACTAGCAGCGTGTCGCAACTGATCTGTAGAAATTAATTGAAAATGTTAAAAATATATTTCATGTATGTGAATAACTGGAAACAAAAAGACAAATTATGAGTACAATAGTAATGCATGCATTCTATAAGCGACTATGAAAACGTAAGTAAAGCTGCTGATACTTAAATTTCTTATTTTAAATGTCAAGAAATTTGAGTATCAGCACATTGTTTTTTTATCTTTCCATAGCAAGCTAACACTGTTAAACATTTAGCAATAATTTTTTATGAAACTGTTTTATGAAAACACGATTTCTTTCTAATTTCGAGTATCGTGCAAAAGAATTCATTTCATATAGTATGCGTCTAGGCACCCTTCGGAGCAAATTCGTCGAATTCTGAGTTTCTAGCTAAAGATTATGCTAGATTGAATATTTAAGCGCAATATTAAAGAATATCTGATGTGATGCTTACAGCATGGTAATGTTGAGCGCATTGGCTTCAAGATGCTGTATGATTTTTCTAATTTGAATAAACATATCGAATCGTAAACTGCAATTATAAAAGTTATTCCATAACTGAATAAATCTTGCGCTAAAATGGAATTTAAGTGACACATTCTATTTACTCATTTCACATTTGCACTAGACGTCTTGATAATTGGATAGTTATTTTCAACATTTAGAAAAACAATATTCCTATTTATGAATTTCACATAATGACGACAAAACAGATTATCATTGATAATACTTGCTTGCGTATGAAGTAGTGCATCGGTGCTAATATTCCGTGATTTTCATAGTTTTCAAATTTACTGAATCATGGATTTGTTATTTTAGAATCTCAAGCGCATTTTTATGTATCCCTACAAGCGCATTTCAAATTGCTTGACCTTTATAATCGTTGATAAATTTGCATGATGATGAAATTGTGATGAAATAGTGTGCCTAAAGTTGCTAAGAAATCGAATTGTAATTTTTTTTATCTCAGTAGCCTGATAAGAATCAAGATGTATTGGCGATAAATTGACAAACATTTTTCTCTCCAAAAAGCTTTAGAAAGTAAGGTAATTCTATTCTTTACCCCCCCCACATTTCTGTTGCTGACACCCGGAAGTGTTGTATCGTCAACGATCTTCTCTGGGTCCAACCTGTTCTCATTGACGTGGCATAGCTTTGAGTGTGTAAAACTCCTCTTATCTGACTTGTAGAACATTCACAGCCTCAGAATTAGACAACTGCTCGTCATTTGTCTGTAGACAACAATCACACGAAGTTCATGATCACAGCTGTACCTTAAGTATTCCAACTGAGTATCCACAGGACCAATCCTTCATCCCAGGGTACAAGTAAGACTTCTCAGTCGTGTTGTAGTGTCACTAAGTGACAGATCAATTGCCGTATCTTGTACTCCATCTAACAGGCAAGTATTACTTGCCTGTGTTACTTGTAAGTATTTATGGTTAGTCTTATGGTGTATTACGGCCGAAGTGTAAGTATTACTATCTCGTAAGTACTACTTCGTAAAGTGAGTCTCGACCTCCCTAACAAGACATTATGATACATAAAGTGGTGAAAGACTTTTACAGTTCATTCATTTCTTCTGACGCTTTGAACAACAACAATGTCAAGACAAATTCTGTTGTATGATATGCGGCGGTCGATCTCAAGGGAACGAGTTTTCCGAGATCGTAATAATCCCTTTGACCTCTACAACGATCATGAATTCTATCAACAATTTAGATTTGATAAACAGTCAGTGAAGTTTCTTTGTGAACGCTTCGGCAAATTTTGCGAATAAAAAAAAACATACTGTCATCCGATCCCAACAGAAATCAAAATTCTCCTGACTCTGAGATTTATGGCTAGCAATTCGTTACAGCAAGTCATCGGTGATATTTTTGGATGATCTCAATCAACGGTATGTGCTGTGATATGGAAAAGTTTTGAAAGTTATTGCAAATGATTTGAATTCATTTATTGTTCTACCGTCCGGTATCGATTTACAACGTACTCAAAGTGTCTTTGGGCTTTGGACTGTACACATGTTCGCACATTCGTTTCAGACAGCCAGGAACATTCATTCATGAACCGCAAAGGATTTACGTCTTTCAATATTCAAGCAGTGTGTGACCAAAATTACAAGTTTATTCATTTGTATTTATTTTGGCCTGGTAGCACACATGATTCTTTTATACTGAAACAGAGTCAACGTTATTTTGATATGGAATCGGGACGAAATAATTTTATACCTTCTTGGAGATAGTGGTTATGGTAATGGCAAAACGTGGTTATTGGTACCTTTCCTTCGTCCCGAGACGGCAGGTCAGAGAAGTTTTAACTATCACCAAAGGAGAGGAAGAGTTGTTATAGAGCAAGCCTTTGGCCAGTGTAAGCGGCGTTTCCGAGGTCTTTCAGAAGGGTATAGAACAACTCCTGAACGTGCCAAAATAGCAATAACTGCTGCATTTATTTTGCATAATATTGCAAAAGATCGACACCAGCCCGACTCATTTGATGATTCCCGACCTGAAAAGTTTTTACCCGAAAGTGATGCATCCTTTGTGAATCAGTCAGAAACGCTATCACATTTTAGAGATGGAAAACATTCTAGAGATCGCGTGGTTCAGTTATTCTTTGAACAACGATAATTATTGTAATATAAGTCTTTAAAAGATAGAAAATGCTTATCAATGTCTATGTTGTTTAATAAAGACCATAGGCCTAATAAATCGAATGTGAATAAACAATCAATCAATAATGTTTCTGTTTTATCTTTTCATGGTGTATTAAGAGATTTTGACCTGATCACAAAATATTATTTAGTTCAAAACAAAATAAATATTAATGCCAACAAATATTAACATTAGTTTTATTAAAACGAACTACAAAACTAATAGAAAGTATGAAAATCACATACTTCTGCGCTCATTGGTTGAATCATAGAACACGACCGTATCAGTATCCATATTAATAAAACTTGTAACATCGGGGTTTACTTCCTGTTGAGTTGAGCGCAGACGTTTGGTTTCCAAGTAGCTTATTTCCAATCGCAACTTCTTGATCTCCAGCCCAAGCTTTTCCTTCTCTAGATTGAGAACATCCTTATGCAGGTTTTCTACAGTATTTTCATCTCTCTTTCGATTCAGGACTCGCTTTTGACGTTTATCCGAGATTTCAACAAAACTAGTATCACACTTAGGGGATGAAGATTTTGTCGGAAATTCATCGAGGTGAACTGATGAATCTGTTGGTTCGACTATTTGATCGTCTGTCACTGGTTCAGCTGCGGCTCTCGATAGGAGCCCTAACTCCTGTGAAAGCCTCACTACCTCCCAACATATCTGAGATGGCTTTGATGTACGATGGAGGATCAGGAATAGGTGGACCGCCGCCAGTTTGTTTACGGGATCTTCGAACATTTCTTTGCAATTGAGACCATATTTTCCCATTTCTTCTTCACTCCTAGCCAGTCACGATGATTCAGAGGAAATTTGTTATTAAATTCCTCCGCTATTTCTGTCCATGCAGTCCTTTTCAACTTCGATGCATTAGCTCGATTGCTCTTATTATAGAAAATATCCTTGCGACGTTCAAAGCTTTCAACTATAAATAAACACTGTTGGTCATTCATGGGCGGTTGTTTCGCAGTTGAAGCAGACATCATGTAGAGAATCATAAGACTTCCAAACGTGACGAACAACTAAGTTTTACGCCGTACTCTACGTATTTAATCAATATCGCTACAAGATGCTCTTGCATGAGATGTATGTATCCGATTGGTCGAACACTGTTGAAGTCACACACAGTTACCAGTGACTACGGTGCTTGCTATTTCCATTTAGGGAATTCCACTCTTAAAGTTCGACTCACGTTGGTGTTTGTTGTTCGATATGACTTGACAAGTGAGTTTCAAGTGACACTTCCGTAAGTTGTACTTGGCATGTAAGTAATACTTGAATGTAATTTACACAACACAATACGGCAACAAGTCTATTCTGCATCCAATGTGACTATCGTTGGCGAAATTTGATGATTTTGGAAAACTTGAAAAATGTGAGGGGGAGGGAAAGAATAGAAGTACCGAAAGTAATTCAGAAAGCAAGAAGAAAACTCCCTATCAATACATCCGACACTACTAATGATTTGATCAAAACGTTCAAGATAGACAATAAAATATCATATTTTACTTTCATGTAGTGACTTGTTCACAATGTAATAAGTCAGACAATTCGAGGAATTAATTTTCTGATATTTCATTCAGATTTCTATTCCCCCCCACATTTCTGCTGTTGACACCCGGAAGTGTTGCATCGTCAACGATCTTCTCTTGCTCCTAAGGGCAGTTTCACTACCATCGCAAAAGCGTAGAGTGTGTAAAATTCCTCTGGCTTGTAGAACAATAACATCACTTGCTTTGCCGTTCACTGTAGCTGCAGGGTAGACAGCAATTCCACGAAGTTCATGATCACAGCACAGCTACATCTTGTATTCTAACTGGGTATCCAAGGGACCAAACCTTCCTTCCCGGGGTCAAGTACGACTTCTCTGTGGTATTGTGCTATCACTCAGTGACAGATAAAGTCTATTCTAAATAAAATGTGACTAAGTTTGATGAAATTTGATGAATTTGGAAAACTTGAAAAAAATGTGGGGGGGGGAAGACTAGAAGTACCATGAAATGCATTCTACACTGCTTCTACACTTTCAAATCTAGCTAATTATTATGTTGCATTAAAGATCGAAAGATCATAACGATTGAATGGGTCCCACTTCATGCATCGAATTATTCAACCATTATTCATAAGCAAGGATTTATATATTTGATGTTTTATCTTCTCTCAATGATAAGTGTCAACAGGCGGGCGGGAGAGACGATAATCGATTTGATCTACGACATTCAGCCTTCTATTGTTAACGCCGAACGCGCGCGCATGCACAAGTTTTCTCTCGAAGTGAGCGTCTGATTGACAGATTTCTATATTCCACTTTTTGATTACTGTTCGGCCTGCTCATAATCCAGCAAAATTATAGGAATTGTTTTAAAGTTTCGTTGAGTAAATTCAAGTTCGCTATTACAGTAATCATAATTGGGAGTTCAATGTACGTGCGGAGATGTCAAGTGGCTAATATTCTTAAATTTATCCTTTCAACTGCAAATAGTTCACTGCTGAAATTCACATTACATTTCACTCTATTGTGTAGGACGTTAAACACTGCAAGCCAAAGACGTCATCATATTCATTTACTGTAAAGAATGCATTCTTTTTTCTTAACTTGCAAAATTAGTTCATTTTGATGTCATATTGAAGATCTCGGGAGATGATGTCGATTAAAATGAGCCCCATTTCATGTATTTAACTATTTAAAAATCGTTCATTAGCAAGGCAGTCATCATTTTGATGTTTTATCTTCTCTGAATGATAAGTGTCAACAGTCGGGAATGAAGGAAACTGCTTTGATTTCCGACATTCACACGTGTGTTGGTTAACACTGAACGCGCGCTTTTTTCATTATTTTCACTCGGAATGTGCGTCAAATTGCCAGATTTCTATGACTCGATTGCCGGGCGTGAGAGCAGGTGGTGAATGCAGCTGCGCGCTGAATCGACACGTCCATGAAACTTGATCTAACATTCACAAGGGCCGTAGTTGACGCTAGGCTTTCTCTATTTATACGGAACTCAAGTTGTTGCTACTCCTAGTAGCAACTTGCCTAGCGCTACCCCTAGGAAATGCTATAGCAAATGCTAGTTTTATTAATACGGCCCCAGAACTCGGCTGCTGATGGCTCCGCCTGTCGATGAGTAGCCAATCGGCAGCAAATCTCTTAATTATTTTTGCAAATTCCGAAACATTTGATAAACTTTGATGTGTAATGTTAACTAGCATCCGATAGACATTTTTGATTGACCAACTTGTTTTCTCTGTGATTTATTCGCTTCGTGATTCAATTCAATCTACAACTAATTCCACTAAATAATACATTTCTAGTGCATTCTCTTTAGTTGCACCAAGGATGTTCAAAACATAATGGACTACCAGGTCCAATGTTTTATCAATTTGTCAATTAAACACGCATGTGATAGCATCGAATTAAATCGAATAATAGCTGATGCAGTAGGTTTATGGATTGAGCAATGAGATAAATTAAAATTAAAATCTTACTTAAGAAATCACAGTATTAAACATTTGAATCGTTATTCAAATTGCTACTTACACGCACCATAATTACCATTGACTAAACAAAGCAACTGAAAGTTGTAATCATCATTATTTTCAATCTACTCAACAATTATCATGATGAAGCTTCTGGCCGAATTGATGATACTCACATTCTTAAGAATTTTAAATCTATCACATTATTAATCCAACTTTTTAGATCCTTAATCAACATCAGTATTTTTGAGCATTTGTTCCATCTCAAAAGGTGACCGACTATGAGACGATGATCATGCCACTGTTTATCATTAATTAAATCAATAATTAACTCACGGAGCTGGCTTTCCCATCTTTAACACCTTCAATGGCAACTTCAATTGAACCGTCTGATTGTCGGGAGGCTGACTGGACTTTGGTATTTAGTTTGAATTTCATGCCTTGTTTGGTAAGGATTCGTTGAAACTGTTTGCTCATCTCCATATCAATGCCCATTCCGCCTACGTGACCGAGGAACTCCACACAGGTAACCTGCAAGCGAAGGAAATTGTGAAACAATCAATGTTCTTCTTTAAGAAAAACTGTCAACCATGATTTGTAGATCGCTACATGCAGGAATTTGAATGTGAAGACATACGTTTAGAATTTCATCCTAAAAAGAAACCTGCTTTTGCCAAGGTACATTTTTTTAGGAGACAACGCCACTTCGTTTCTTCGGCGATTGATTCATGAGCAGCTCAAGATTTCATCAGCCAGACCTGTTGTAAATTTCAAAACGTGCAAAATTCCTTTTTCATCACCAAAGGATCGGTTCAGTTCCATCACAATATTAGTTATTCATTTATGTTTCCTTGGAAACAAGTGTTTCGAACTGAAAGACATCTGGCTGATAGAATCTGTAAGCACGTTCCGAAGAGGTTATCGCGTGAGACCCGCTGATCGGAATTCTGCCCCACCCGCATACTGAGCAGTTCGAGCTGACATCTCTAAATGCAATTGTCATTATACAAAAGCTTTGTCTGGTGTTAAGTGTTCTTTCAAATTCTCAAGTAATCGGTTCATGTTATTGTATATCTTGGAATCTTTGTCTATGTTTTATTGACTTCTTGTCCATCAAAAGATTTTGTCCTAACCTGTGTTTAAAAAAGAATGCGCTTTGAGTCTTTTTTAGCGCGGTAATTATTATGCACTTTAATTCTTTTTTCCATATTTTCTATTTGTTCTCTTATTATTTTTGTAGAAAATTACTATTATTTACTAGGTAAAATTGCATCCCACATTACCTTGCATTTTAGTGCTACTCCAGAATCAGTACTACATTTATATGGTAAATGACCTCATTTTCTACAGCGCTGTGACTTTTCATGTTATTTCTTTTGACTTCTGCGGGTATTATCTTTTGGCTTTTTTTTCAATATTGAATTCGTGACTTTCCCTTTCAGCATTCGATTCAATAGCATTTATTTTTCTCTCTCAATTAGTACCTATTAGCTTTGATATCGGTCTTTGACAGCTTTTGTTCTTGTGTGCTTCTGCGTTTCCACTTGCGCCGCATGTATGGATTGCTCGTCAAATCATGTCCATTTGCGTCTCTTGCAGCCTCAGTCCAGTGCTTCACTGAATGATTGACTTGATTCATTTCATCATTAGTTAACAGGATATATTCTAACAGGAACTTCTCTACAATGGAATAATGCAAGTATTCTCGTGTGAAGTGGAGGGACATGTACGTTCTTCCGCGATGGATTAGAGGTAGTGTCGATAGAACACATATTTAGCTTTCTTTCTGAAGACTTGTGAAATGCTTCTTGAGTTATACAGTCTGTTTCAATTTACTTCTCACACAACATATTTTTGCAGATTCATGCAAGTCATAGTATCTAAACTATATCCAAACTATTCCTGGAAGTTTGAGGCGCTATTATAGTGTTTTATGTCGACAGACAAGTAATTAAAAGAACTGATGTAACTCATGTATGAAAATTAAATGCCACAAATTGCTGTAAATGAAAAAATAGACTCGAAGGCAGAACAGATTTCAAGCTAAAACCGGGTATGTCCTCCTCGTACTTTGATCACTGCTTGAATTCTTTTTTGCATGGAATCTACTAACTTTTCACATGTTTCGGTAAGGGATACATCATGTGTACAATTTTTGCAATTAATGTCTGTTCAGTAGGCAAATCATATTCACAAAGTCTCTGTTTCAGTATCCCCCGAAGTGTCTCCAGAGGATTGAGGTCTGGCGAATTTACAGGCCATTTCAAAACATCCAGATTGATTTGATTCAGATAATTTGTGCACAGTCTAGCCTTGTGGCACGGTGCCGAGTCGTGCATAAAGATGTTAACCCCAGAAGAACTCCATTGCTCCATTTGAGGTCTCACACGAGGCTCCAAGACGTGCAGATACGAATGTTGATTCATGCTCCCCTCGCATACGTGAAGTCGTCCGGCTCCTTCAGCACTCATAATACCCCACATCATAACTTTGACTGGATGTTTCAAACGTGGTTCTTAGGGAGTATTCGATGAGGAAGCTGTCCAGACTCTCCTAGGACGGACTGACGAGCCCTCAATAGACGATTCATCGCTAAAGGCCACCTGAGCTGTAAAAGAAAGAAAAATAATAAAAAAAGGCGAAAAATTGGAAAAATTCTCAAGTCAATATTTCTCATGAAAATTCAGAACAAAATGAATTCATACATTCACTTACCCCTTTCCAATCCTCAGAAGTCCAACCAGCGTGATCAAGAACAAACTGATGTCTCTTTTGTTTCATCGCTTTGGTAAGTAGAGGGAGGGACCTTTCTGGGCTTCTTGGATTCGCACTTCATTTCCTTCAACCTCCGCCACACAGTTGTTCGACTGACGTTGGTCCCTGCATCTTGTAACCGCTTTCGAAGCTTGGCAGTTGTAACACCATAGTCTTTCTTCACTTCACGAACTAAGAAGCGGACATCTGCACTACTGGTGGCTTTTTTCTTACCACACCTTCCTTTTCGATGGCCTACATAATGTCCGTTGGTCTTCATCCTAGCAATTCTCGACACTGTAAAATTACTAATTCCTGTTCTACGAGCTATTTCTCGGTGTGAATAGTCCGTATTCTTCAACAAGGTCGTTATTTCAGCAACTTTGCTGTTTGAGAGGTCCTTTCCTTGCGGCATTGCTACGATCAGGTTACAACCTGCCTGAATCACCTCAATCACCAGTGTGATGAGATTTTTCTGAAATCTCCCCACTGAAGAGACATCAAATCAAAATTGACCAATCAGCTTGGAGTAAGATTACCGTAAACAATCACGTGAGCCAGATTGCAGACAAGATAACAAGTCGAAACAGTGTTCGAGAACAGCTCATGTTAGCACAGTATGAATCAACATTTTCACGTGCCCATCTTGGAATCTCGCATTAAGTCTCCATTGGAAAAAAGTGCACTGTAAGGGCCAATATCTTCATGCACGGCTCGCCACCTTACCACAAGGCTTGACTGTGCACAATTTATCTTAATCGTATACGTTTGAGTTCCGCTAGATGACCTGGAAATAGCTTTTATACTATAATTCGTTTTAGCAACAAAAATGTGTGAGAAGTAAATTGAAACAGACTGTACTTGCTCTTAAGCAGCATCACAATACATTATGAATAAAATGAGGTTAAACGAGAGTCTGAGAAAAATGTTTTCTAAATGATAAATTTAAATTGTTTTAATATTTGCTATTGAGGGTCTTATCAAACATCAGCTACTATAAAATGATCACAAAACGGATTAATTACAACCATGTTGCTTTTTAAATTGATATTTCAAGCGATCTTTGAAGTTTGAACGCACATTTTAGATGAATATTGGGAACTCTCATAAAGAGGTTACATAGTCAAGCAAGAGTGCATCCTTCTGAGTCCGACGTGAAATTCAAAAATTCATTGGATCTGAATAATTGAGCTTCTAATATTTGTATAAGCCTGCTTTGTTCTGTTTGGGTGAAAGAAATTGGAAAATGGATATCTGATCATACAGATGAGAAATTAGATTGCACTCTGTTGGAAAAAATAATTATATGATCAAATGATGAGGCATCCAGGATCAAAACACGAAGCGCTGGTCAAAACAGAACTTTACATTTACTTTGCTCTCCTCTCGGTAGTGAGCGATAATCTTAAAAGTCGTAAAAATGTCCATCGCAGTTACGACTTAACAACAAATCTCTTTGCCATTGAACTAGATCTTTCATGTAAAGCACCATCAATGGAAAGACTTATAGACAGAATGTCATCAAATGACAATAGTCATGGAATGCCTATGCACTTAATCTGATTCTACTCTTTCGTCATATTTCTCGATCAGTCACTTGGACAGAAAGAGCTGATAACTCATTGCAAACATGTCTTGCATCAATGCAAAAATCAGCTTTTTTATAGATATGTCAGAACATTTTTGTTTTCAGAATATGAAACTTGCATTTTGCTTTTACAGTGTGTGTCAAAGCTATTCACGCTTGCCTCGCTATAATTCTTCGTCAACAACTTATCAACCATGTTTTCTTTTGAATTGTAATATAGATTGGGGTAATCCGTTGATTGCAAATTCAACTTATCTTATAGATGCAGGAAAATCAAATTTCGAAATATGTTGTAGACGAATACATTAATAAATGGCATCATGATCTATTTTCAAGGGCATGTGCCGTCGGGCATCCGGATAACAATCCGGGTCATTCTATACTCTAAGTTATTCCTATTTTCCGCTGCTAGATTTGAGGAGATCTCCTACGTCATCATTTGTTTGCTACACTCTTAAGTCGTCCTCTTCTTCTGTGACTTACTTATGAGAAACCAATGAATCTCATGCTAACCTACACCCTTATCGAAATTGTGGTGTATTCTAAATTATCACTTTCCAGTTCGATACAAAAATCCAGCAAGAATTTCGACCACTTCATACTCACATTACTCAGCCGCCTCTAATTCAAATTCCTCGGCACAGCAATGTGCTCAGACATGACTCAATGGTGTTCTAATAAATTAAGCACTCAACTATGAAGCATATACCGGTACATCCGGAAAAAAATTTGTTGACATTCTAAAGCAGAAAGGGCTGATATTGTCTATGATTGTTGACAATAACATATGAACTAAATCTATGTTGGTGTGTGAAGATGTACAATGTATGTGTTGCATCATACAGTCTGGATATGTATCTGGAGGACAGTTCGCTCTCTCCACACAAGAATCATAGCATATATTGGAAACAAGGATTCAAGCGCATTCAAACATCATCAAAATTACGCCACCAATATAATTTTGTCATGTTCACTGAAGCTCATAGCTTCTGTTTTTTAGAGAGATAATTTGACAAAATCTATGAAATCTGGTCTCAATGTCGAGGAAGAATATTGAGACTTGGACATATTTCGATCTTCACACAGGGCCTACTTCTTATGTTAACAGTTATCGGAGAAAATTTGCAGCAATTTTTTATACAGCGGCTTGGCTAATGATTTAACAAAATATCATCCTTCTATAGCTCACATTGCCAGTTGAAGCAACACACAATTTACGACTTCACATGCTTAATGTCGCAACGCTTGTCAACATTAAAGTTATGACCTTGTGATACACATAAGAAATATACTGAGCGCTCATCGATGGAGTTGTAAAAAGATAGTTGTAACATGCTTATCTCATTTATCTTGAAATCGATGACCTAGCTTTCCAAGGTCAATGTCCTTTCGTCCTAATCAGTTCAGAAAATCGCGTGTGCGATATTTCTCATTATTGAAACGATAGCAATGATGCAATGTGTATGTTAACTTGTAAAAATTGAAATTTACCAGTATTGATATTACAGAGATTCAGCTTACCTTTGCCCCAAGTCTTTGCCAAACAGATCCCAATTCAACTCCGATGACTCCTGCTCCGATAACGACCATATTCTCTGGAACTTTCTTCAATGACAGCGCACCAGTTGAAGATACAACGGACTCTTCGTCGATATCAATACCTACAAATAGTAAATCAATTTTGATAATCAAATGATATGCAATACCTTGGGAAGATGCATTAATACACTGGGAAGAGTCAAGATGTAAATTGATATTTAGCAATTAATTTCCATCTCCATTGAATTTTGTGAATGCAAATGTTTTCCTTCTATGCCTGACGATGATCTTCCAATAATGCTTGGGACTTGCGGGATTGTTCTTACAATTGTCAGCATAATACCAGTGGTATCCGTGGTTATAGAGGTTGAGTGTTTGGCCTCTCTTGGTCCAGAGGTCGAGCTCAGAAAGTGTCACGAACAACCGTACAAATAAATGTCACAATGCTCCAGAAGAGTCTGACAATGTCAGCATAGTCCTAACACTGACGGAGGGATGGCGACGTTCAGGCTTCATCAAAGTCATGCCGGGAGAGATGAGAGAATGAAAATTTTGGCCTAACGTAGAAAACGTTGGATCTTCTTGTAAGAAAGTTCGAGAAGGAGTTGCACATAGATGATGTCTTTCACTTAATGCATAAACGTAATACTGTTGCAAAGTAGCATATTAATAAATCTGCTTTTAGTTATGCTCAATATACTCTTTGAATCATGTCTCATAAATCGGTTCACGGTCCACTATGAAGGCACCTGTTTTTCTATTACACCCGAATGGCAATAATTTATTAAGACAACAGTCTTCTTGTCTTCTATAAGAAGGTTGGTGATAATGGAAAATCCTGATCTATCATATGGATAGCTTGACATTATCTAAATAATTGGGACAACGTAAATACAGTAAGCTACATAGTGCTGTAGGTATTCATTAATCATTTCCTCAGAGTCCAACACTAATATTAATGTAAATATGGGGTATATATTGTATGAGTATGATTTTCCAATAATGTTTGCAGGTGTTAATAATAAGATACACATGATTTCAACGCAATTCTAAAAAAGAAGCTAAAAAAGTACACTTGGATAAAAATCCGATATTTTTCAATCCGATCAATATTTTTTCTATGACCAATCCTATTTGGAAATATAACGGTGATTCAGAGACTCTAGTATACCACGGAGGTAATAGACATGTTGTTTTCAGCATGAAAAATATTCTACTTTCAGCATTATGCTTCAATGATGTTCAATTATTCTACAATTATACTATTTCGATATTAATGGTGTTTGCGTGATCACGATATCTAAGCCGAAAAGTTTCCCTTATGTGCTTTACTCGATGCAGATTGCAACAAAATTCATTTTATTTGCCGCTTAAACAATATTTATGACCATAATAAGTTTACAAATATCGAAGGGTCATTCGTTTTTATTTTTCATTGCAGTGATGTCTTCTTCGCAATTGGAACTTGGAGATCGTGTTTAGTTAACTAGTTGCAATTCGTTTATCATCTTTTCAGAGAAGCTATTACGAATGAATTCGAGTTTTCAAATGTGTCCTTCAAAATCGAATTTTGACAACCCTGTCATCCTAAAAGAAAATCTTCACAAGGAGACCTACATGAGGTGGGGCTGAACGAGGATTTGATACATACTTATTTCAATGCAATAAAACTATCGCTAAAATAGCTTCATTTGATATTTACTTATTCTACTAATTTAATCATATTTTATGTTACTTGAATCACTTTGCTGTGTAAGTAGATGTAGCTTGTGTTTAACAATACGGAAAGAACTCATCGAATAGGATAATTGCTATTCAAGCTTCGATTTTTTCGAATCACATCTGTCTCTTTTGCACATGCGGTATATATTTTAAAATTTTGTATTGATTTTATCAAGTTAGCTTTCAAAATGAAATGATAAACAATTCATGTTAGTATCTGAAAAAAAATTAGGTAAGCAATACATTAACAGTCATTTTATCTAATCACTAATAAATTGTTAGCTACCATCCGCGATGACTAATGAACAGATTTTCTGATCAATCAATGATTTCCTTAAATAACATTTCAATTTCTACCACATACACAAGCATCAAGTAGCAGATCAAAAATCATAAAATCAGCGTTCTATTGTGATTATAAGGTCATCTGTAAAATTGATCACCTGGGAAAGGAGTAACTTCAGAGCCAGTCGCAATGAGAATATTCTTTGTGCTTACTGCCTCCTTTGTACCATCTCGTTTCATCACAGTGACTTCATTCGGACCACTGATGGTTCCATGTCCCTGAATGTGAGTGACATTATTTTGCTTAAAGAGGTAAGCAATTCCCCCTGTCAGTGCTTTAACAGCACCAGACTTTTGAGACATCATTTTCTCGAGGTTTAGCGTCAGGCCTTCGAATTCGATACCTCGCTTTGCAAGGTCGTTATCCTTGGCGAGATGATAGAGGTGTGAGTTGTGTAGCAAGGCCTTGCTAGGAATGCAACCGACATTGAGACAAGTTCCACCAAGTGTATCGTTCTTTTCAACACATACTGTCTGTAATGAGAATGAGGAAAATGAAATGACAAATCGGTAGCATTTGCGAACGAGATTAAAAAGCCTATCTAATGTCTTCTTCATAAAAAATCTCTGGTAGGCCTACAGTTAATATAGCGGTAATACCTCTTGGGATCGCATTAATCAAATCATGTACATAGCTGACTGAAAGCCAAAACTAGCTAATTCAAACCCAAATCATTGACTCAAAATGAACTGTACTGTCATATACTTCGTAAAAACGTAACTGGGAAAGCCAAGTATGCAATAATTGTGCCAATATAATATTTGCGATATATTTACAGCCGTATGACCATGGCTATCTTCAGTATTGACTTATCAGATTTTGACTTGATGAATCTTCAGTTGAACTTCTGATAAGAGACCGCAGCAGTCTCATGTCTCTGAAGCACATCGATATTTGTGAGGGAAGGGGGGGCGATTCAACCCTCCTTAACGTCCAAAGTAGTGCTCCCAAAAACATGAAATTCACGGTACAGGATATCTACGTCTTAACTTTCATGTGGTGGCCTTCATTAGCTCTAACAGATTCATCTTCGTGCAATAAATAGCAACTCAAAATTAGAATCACTGAATACTGGCACAAAGTGCGGAACTGAAGAGAAGCCAGCGATGGGTCATTACCCTACTCCTGCTGTGTTGTGCATTCAATGGTGATGCTAATAGGATACTTCCAATCGCCCAAAAAAACAGAAGCGAAACGCAGTCGTCGATGTCGACCGACACACTTGCTTAAGTCTAGTTAGAACATGTCTTATAGATTTTAATAGAATAATTGCAAGTTCCAATTAAGATGTAAGCATTCAAATATTAAGATTAAATAATTGACATCATAAACAATCATGACGTTTAACATCATGTGCTCAGAGTAGCCCTAACTTATTGTACATGTACGTATGCTCAGGCATGTGATCGCCCTATTGGAGAAGCCCTATCGGAAAATGTCCGTGGCCGCTTCTCTATGGGTGGGTTGCTTAACTCGGTCGCAAGTTACGACGTCGTAAAATGTAAGTCGGTCGTAGTTACTACCGACTCGAGTCGGTAGTAAATTGGAGTTTCTCAACCTAGTAGCAACAACGTCAAACGTAAAAGCCGGTAGCAATACGTTAACCAATAATATGCAGTGTTGTAGCACGCGACATCTGCGAGCATCATACATCAAACTTGTAATCACATTGTGTGAGTCACTCAGTTGCATCTCATATCTAAGTAAGAGAATAAGAAGAGAGAGTAAGAAGAAAACCGGTGCGAGTCGAAGCAAAAATTTCACTGATCAGGAGAAAGTTATATTGATCGAGGTAATTAAGGATAAGAACCTCGTTGACACTATACACTGATTCGTCACTATACTCGTTGATGCATAAACATGTACTTTCCTTGAACTAGAAATACAAAGCTTTAAACGTAATTTGTCAGCGTTCCATGAATCGTACAAAGTTCTAATAGGTAGCATCAAGGTAGCCTAAAACGACACCTTTGAGGTAGATGCAATACGTACCTGCACTAAACTCGTGTCGGTGTCCCTGATTATAGGCTTCCTAAGCATAGGCCTACCTATCACACAAAAATACAGTCCGAATATAGACATCGTTTGACGAATCTGTAATTACATACCCAGTAAGTAAGCATACAAGAAAATAGGAAAATGCAGGTCCTATTAGACAAGCCGAATTACTATATAGTAGTCTATAGTAGCATATAGCGTAGCATCTCAAAGTGATCAGAAACTTTTCGTGTCTCGACAGACCCCAAGTCTTCTTCCTTTCTTCCATGTATGGTGCCATGAGATCCTCAAATTTTAAAAACAACTCCTTAGTCATTCTATAACGGTTTCTAAATTCTTCGTCGCTGTAAAACAATTGAGGGGTAACTCGACTTCGAAGGGATCGTCGTCGCTGTCCGCCGACACTCATAGACTTCCAAAGCATCGAGGGCATCCATGATCAATGCGAGCAGTCGAGTTTCTTACAATTTAATTTATTTGCTACTGGAATTTCCAGTAGCAGTTAATTACATTGTTATAGCTCCGATCGGTAGCAAGCGCATAACGTCACCGCAATTACTACCAGTGTTGAGAAACTAGTCGATAGCAAAGTCAGTCTTATAGCTGGTCGTAAAATCTGCATTGTAAAAAGCCGGTCGCAAAGCTAGTACTAAAGCTTGTAGCAAACTACAACCAGATTGAGCAACATGATTTCAAGTTAGTAGTAAATTTACGTCGAAAGTAGAGTTACGACCGAGTTGAGCAACCTAACCTTTATCTCCGTCTATCCGAGAGGGCCTCTTCATTACAACTTTTAATCTGAGGGGCGCCTTCTCATCTCTTTCATCTGAGGGGGACCCTTCTCAAAAACTCATTATCTGAGGGGCGCCTTCTGCATCTCCGTCTATCGGAGAGGTCCCTTCTCCATCGGTGGGGATCCTTTCTCTATCTCCTTTTTCGCATCTCCTTCTATCGGAAGGGCCATTTCTCTATCTCTTCCAATACGAGGGCACCTTCTCTATCTTCTATCGGAGGGTCCCTTTTTGTACCTCCATCTATCGGCGGGGTCCCCTCTTTATCTCCTTCTAAAGGAGGGGCCCTTTCCCTATCTCCTTCTATCGGAAGGGCACCTTCTCCATCTTCTATCTGAGGATCCCTTCTCGTATCTCCTTCCATCGGAGGGAATCCTTTCTCTATCTCTGTCCATCACAGGCATCCACGTATATTTTGAAGAGATTCATGAAACACCGACATGAGTTTAGAGCTAACTTTTACCTCGAAAAACAATTTCAAAGATCTTTTACAATTCAATCTTTAAAAAAAATACTGTAAATGTAACACCTACATTCATTCCCAACTGAGCGGCTTTGATTGCCGCGACATAGCCGCCTGGTCCGGATCCGATCACCACGAGATCAACCGGTCCTAAAACAGAAGAAAAAATTCGTACTTATTTTAGATAATGGATGTGGCTACACAGTGGGCACTTACCACTCGATGATGATAGCAACCTAGAAATGTTTGACAGAGAAAACTTCTGCGAAGCCCTGGAGGCTTTTGACAGCTGTAAGAAGAAATACGCACCAGTAACATATCATTTCATTAAAACATCATACAATTCTGGAGTTTTCAATCAACTCTTTAATAATATTTGTTACTGCAATTTCATGGTTAGTCATATTCGCTGAAAAATATATAGTAGAATCGCTCACTTTGTTCGACGTAATTTCTTATTTAAAATATTTTTAAAAATAAATAGAACTTTTATTCAAAGCCCTTGATACTGTCGGAAGGACGGAATGCGCCGAGTGAGATTTTTCACAATTTTAAATATAAAATTACGTCGAGCAAAGGGACTGATTCTACTTTTTTTACACTGATTGACTTGTTGGGACATTCGGTCATCTGATGTTTTTATTGCAATTGAAATGCCCACGTATATTTCACCATCCAAAAGGTATGGAATCTGCTATTTAAAATGCATCATGTTTTACCGCGTCGTTGAAATTTAATCACCAAATGTAATGAAAATTATCAGCAGAAAACTACATGACTAGTCACCATCTCTTAATAAGTAAAATGGCTTGTGATTGATGAAACAAAAGCAAAACAATAATTCATAACACGCCATGATGTATATCAACGCTCCATCGAAGACAATGCTTAAATGCACATCTTCAGAAGTCAACTGCCGACTCCTAGCTCAAAAGCAAAAACTGAGGCTTCAACTCATTAGGACCGATGTTTTTCGATCAGTCACGATTCTCTGCCTCAACTCGGCGGCTTGCTGGGGTGAGCCAACACGGCCTTCGCAACACTAGATGTTCAAACCGACTGTTTTAGATCTGGTAAGTGAGATGGCCACTGATCAGGATATCCTTTTACGCTAATCTGATCAGATAACAGGCGATATAGGAATGATCTTGCGACAGTAGAAAAAGAAGTATTAAATCAGCTTTTCAGAAGATCGTGGTATCTATGCAACTTCATGTGATTAATGGTCTGTGATTACGAAACATGTTAGCGTAGTTCTCCACTGCAACCGTAGCCGGAATAACAAAAGACTCAGACGATGAAGTGATGGATTGTAAAACCATATATACACCAATGACAGATGTCTGTTTCAATGAATACCCGCGGTTCCACTGAATTCAGTGTAAGATGACGGAAAACATGAAACTTCAAAGAAAATCAAAGGCAATCTTGTCGGCACACAGAACACGTATTCCAGAAGCGGACTTCCCACTGTGAAAGTGAAACTCAACAAACTCAGTATCTCCAGATAAAGGCCCAGATTCAGACGCTGACGCTGACGAAAGGCACAAGTTGTTAATTACAAGCGAAAATGTTCATACCCAGTAGTCTTCACAAACCGACACGGAACGCAAAAATGGCTTCCGGGTTTCTCATTGAGGCATTGCTATGGGTACTATACGCCAGAAGGAAGTTCACATTATTCGTGTCGTACATGGCGTAATGATGATGTCATTTGCAATAATGTTGAAGTTCTGAGTTAGCAGGAAGTGAGACCTCGCGGCCTTAGATGATTCATCATGAATTTTCATGACATAGAAATTAAGTTTGAATTGAATTGATAAATAGAACTGAAAATGTTCTCCCAGGTGGATAATTATGCTACATGCTCAAAATGTATTCTCTTCAATTTGCTATGACTAAGATAGCAGATAAGATGAATTAATTATAGTTGAAACTATGCTGCAAGAAGTCAACTTGATCGACATCTTTATCATATAGGCTGCCTCATGCACTACACTATCAGATTATCTTGACTATAATCATCTTAATAAAAGACCAAGGTTGATAGGATAGTCAAAAGAACGTCGTTCAGTTGATGCTACCAACGAAACAGTAAATAGGTAAAACTCCTGCCTTTTGATTTAGGTTGGATTTACGAAAGTAAGCAGGATTTAATAGTATCGAAAGTATACAGGCCGTTGCCTCCAGCACTTTCGATGATTACTCCTACAGATTGGCACAGATGCAACGTTTACGAAGGCCTACATAGGAGTGATTGATATCAAGAGCTGCATTGTGTGCATAATTGGCCATCGAACTGTGAAGGAAGATTGCTTAAGTAGATCTTTGGGATTGTTATATCAAAAAGCAGGTAGTCTTCTACCTTAACTGTTTTGCTGAAAAAAGTATCATTTATTGATCAACAACATACCATCAAAATTGTCGCATCTAGATTTAGAAATTGAGTATCGAGAAAAGAAGCAGCATTCTCACAAACATGAGATTTCAATTTCGAATCCATAAAAATCGATGTTTTTGTATTCATGAAAAACCCTTTGTCATGAACTTGTTGTCTACATAGTCTAGTAATACTGAACATAACAGTATGATGCAGTGTAGGTTGTATCTAATATTAGCACTGTGTTCGTTGTCTTTGTGAAACACCACTTAAGACCGTCGCACTTCTTCATAATACGAGTTCTATTTGCATCAAATATTAAGGATAATCATATTGCCTCGTCTCATGATTTTTTTCAATTCTTTTAATGTCCTAATTCTTTTTTGCATCGAGATAAATAACAGCTTCCGAAAGTTATCAGAGTTCGATTTCACCCTCTGTGCGTGATCATTAATGATACTCACATTACAGGATGGAGACCTCCAGGATAAAAGTCTTCATGGACTATGTCTCTAGAACACGGTCTGTTATGAGTCTCTATTCAGACACAAAAGTGACCAGGCACTCAACTTCCTATAGAGTGAAGATGCTTTGCTTCACATTTTATGTATGTGTGAGAAGAGCCAAGCACATTGATGTTCTGATGAAAATGAAAATCCTTTTCTTACTGTAGGCCTATAATTCGATCTCTACTCAAGGATCATCGTCACACAAGTTCTGATAAACAACCAACCAACTGAACTTCCTGCTTTGAGGTCAAGTCGCCAATTCTTTCATCTCAATGGACTGTCAGAGGAATGCTGACCGTTGATCTCGAAATCCTGCTCGTGACGCTGGCTCTTGCACCTCTTATTGGTTTGTGCTTTCAGACGTTTCTGCGGCTATAAATAAGCACATTGAAATAACAGTAAAGCACTCCATCCTTGAGATGAATCTCTTCAAATTGTCCATGCTGTCTTCATACCACGTCTCGTACAGGCTTCCAACTATTTGATCGAGTGCTGCTCTGATATGGCCTGGATGTGTGCTTATTCAGTTCATGGATAGTTAATTTTTTTAATCTATAGTAGCATAATCAAGTAATGATACAAACATAATGATTTCCAAGCAATACCTATCAGTTTGACATGCCAAAATAATGATTGAGATTAAATGCTCAGTGAGACCTAAAACCTACATGTTAGATAAACAAAAAAATGAAGAACATCGTTTGTTTCGGATTGTTCTGGCTAACAAACTCCTTGTATTTGACCTAGCAAGATGCTAAGCTGTACATCTCTGCGAATAGGAATGTGGTCTGCATTTAGTTTAAGAACTTTTCGGTCTGCTATCCGTTGAAGTCATGCAATCGCTTCATCACCCCATTCCATTTCAATTGCATTTTTCATTTTACGGCATTCGGAAGTAGCTTATAACATTAAGCAAATAACTTAAAGGATCATCTAGCTGAATATCAGCAGCTGACTTCAGCGTTCCGGTTGGATGGTAGCACCTCGAAGCGAATGGCAATAATTAAGGATGATTCTCTTCACATTGATCAATAACATATTGTCTGGAAATTATGTTGAAAGCGTTACGAAGTCATCATCCATTTAATGAGCATCAACTATTTCTCTCATCGTGTGTACCTTTTCAACTTGTGACTATGAACTGTAAACTGATGAGGCTTGAAGATTGTTTTGACCATTGTTAGAATTCTCCATAAACTCTTCCCTGCAAATCGACGCAAGACTTCACCCACTGCAATTGAAGGGATACAGACTGATTCATCTAAATCTGACTTTCTAAAACAGTGCGACTTGCTCATGGATAATACAGTGCAATTTCTTCAAGAATGACCCGATATAATAAAATTTTTGAAGTAGCAAATAGAAGCATACAAGCTAGTAAGCAAAGTTGCATTGCAGGCTTCCACCATGAGCTCCGCGAGTAAGCTAGTAGTTCCGCATGCAGTTCCATATGGAAAAGAAAAAAAAACAATGCGAATTTCAAAATATGATTGTAAGATAGGAGCGAAGAGAAATTGCATTTGTAATACAAGATGCTTCCAATTTTGGGTGTTTTTCTTCGAAAAGATGTGTCTCCCCTCAATTCGTGGCAACTGCAAGGCTGCCAACCCGTCGGCTAAAAATCGGGACGCCTATGTGAAAAAATCCAGACAAATCGGGACGCCAATTCAGAAATTCGGGACACAAAAATCATACCTCTTCCTTACATTATATACGTAACTGTAGCATTTTGATGTATTGTTGGACCTAACGTGTCGATAATTCTTAAGGTAATATATAACCCTTACATTCTAGAAAACCGAAGCGCGCGCAGATGAATCTAATTCTGTGATTGTATGTGACTAGTGTATATAAGAAATATTGACCCGACAGCACATAACTTCGACTACAGGAAGTATCCAAATTTCAAAATCCTAAAAATCGGGACAGCTAAATTTCGAGAAATTCAAAGGCAAAAAATCGAGACAAAATCGGGACAGGCGAGTACAAGCTAAGCTGATTTAGCTGTATCGGTGATTTTTGCAACTCGAGGCAGAAAAATTGAAAGGCGCACGAAATGGTAAAACCGGAAAAATGGCAATTTTTGATACGAATTAAAATCGTTTTCTGCCTGCTGTAAAATGCAACAGATATAGTGGTTATTTAGACGCACTTGCATTTCAGTGTTCGAAATTAATTTAAACAACAAAGTTTTTCCAAAAACCATCTATTCGGCGAATTTAAAAAACGTACTGTTCATTTTGCGGCATTAAAAATTTTTGAATGACTTTTCCCCACCTGTAGCAGACTAGTCCTTTCTCAATCGCAAATGTCCATGAAAATGGTTACCATAGACCTGAAAAAGATCCTTGATGGTAGAATAAGCATCGCTTCTCCATCGACAAAGCGAATGGCCACCATTGACCTAAAGAAGATCCTTTATGGTAGAATAAGTATCGCTTCTCATAAGTAGAATAAGGAGAGAATGGTTGCTGTTCAAGGTTGACAGATGTACATACATGCATTCGAACGACAAGATTCAACTACTCGGTCATCTAAGGCAAAGAGAAAGATTTTATCATATAAAAATAACATTTCAACCTGCAATGGGTGACTTTTTAATGAAAATGACGCAGGAAGCACCTGAATATTTAAAAAATGAAAAGAAATTAGTACCATATTGAAGCAAGTATCTTAAATTCAACTCCTCTCTGGTCAGAATTGAGAATATTTGGTGCACAAGGAGATTATTATGCAAGTGTGCATAAGATCAGCTGATTCTACAAAAAATGTGTTTTACTAATGCCGTGGAAGTCAATGACAAATCTCAACACAACTCAAATTTCATCTTCCAATAGGCAAAAGCTGCACAGTTTGAAGTGTTAATGATATGTCACATCCTTACCTGTAGAATATTCAGCATCATAAATGCACGTTTTCTAAAAATTATGTAGAATATGAAACAATGTTCTTAAGTAATTTGTCAAGGTCAAAGATGTTCATGTCAAATATTATTATTATATGCAAACAAATTGGACGCAAGAAAAACGCCAAAATTCATTTGGCATTCATCACTTAGAGAATGCCGCATATTACTCAAAGTTGTGATGCAGAAAATATTTTATGAAGACCACAGGAAATTGAGAGCAGTTTCAAGCACGACTTACTGGAAATATTGTTGCTTTTTGATTGTCTCGTCCTTTATGTTTTCTTGATTTTCATCAACGAATTATAGACCTCATTGGTCATTTTTAGTGTGGTTTTCATATGCAGCAAGTCTCCAGATGCCTACCTGCTAGACTTTTCATTTCAAACATTGTTCGCTCTTGTAATTCAGAGCGGTTGGAAGAATTGATAGTCACATGGACAAAATCATATGCTGAAACATTGGGCGACAACAATTGAGATCTTTGTGGCACCATGCCTCTGTACTGCACGAATGCATTACAAAAATCTCCAAAATCACTTCAATATATTGACTGCAGGAAATTCCGCAGTGATCTCTGATTTTCGTCATGAAAGTCTAATAAAAATTAGTTTAGCGACTGTAAAATCAGGTGGAAAATCATCGTATGAATTTAAAATATATCAGCTGATGGCGACTCGTGTGCTTCGATTGTTGTCAAGGGTCAGAAGAATCAATACCCGTCAAATACACGGTGGTAATGTAGGTTCTACATTATCAAACATCTCTCTGACTCATGTTGCCTCATATGCGGTCGTTGGTTCCGCTATATCATATTTCCTTTACAAAAGACACATTGCATCAACTGACGATCATCACCACCATCATCATCATCATGAGGTAATCAATCATGTTATTCAATTGTATTCAGTAGTGTCGTTAACCGTACTATAAGGTAATTATGGCATTATCAGATGTCTCCTTGTCATGTTGCTTCATGTGCGGTCGTTGGGCTATATCATATTTCCCTTTCAAAAAGCACATTGTACCAGCTGATGATCACCAGCTGGTCATCACGGAATGTTCAATCGTTCTGTTTCAGAATTTCTAGAGATTGAGGCTTGCGAGGGATTCTGAGATGTTCAATTTCTTTGGGATTTTGCGATGATTCATGTTTTATCATCGCATTTTTTCTGCTTGTGATGAATAGATTAGCGATGAACTTTAGATCTTAATGCCATGAATATGCATGACATTTAGATGTTGCATTCAGTTATAACCAGTTCCAATTTTTTCAAATTCTTAACTACTGCCTTATTCGCCAATTTGATTAGATGGCCAATAGCACTTCTCACCCGGAGGAACATTTAGGTACATTGCTTTTGCACTGGATGCTCCAAATACGTATTAATGCGCTCACTCCTTATTATGCAAAATTATGTATGATTTGTGATGAATGCAATCAAAAACAACTCTTTACAGTAGGCTGAAGGCTTTTTTATAAAATGGTGAAGGTGAAATATATGTGCAGGCCAACGTTTCGATAGTTTCTGTCTTTGTCAAGGCGTAGTAAGAGGCTGTATATTCCCGTATACAAAGTTCTCTGGATATCTGTAGAGCGAATCGAAGCAACAATGGAATCACAGCTACTTTCAGACAATGTAAATAGATTTTTCAATTATAACTTTGACAGAAGCATTGATGCTAGACATTGTTTTGAAAGTTATCCGAACATTGTTTTGAGTTACGTTTTGAGGCTATCCGTTTTGAGGCCAGCTTTATCATAATTACCGAAGTCTTCATTTCAACGTCTGCAATAAGCGATGCGCTTTTTATCATCTCTTCCCATTCCTTTATAGTTTTCTCAATCCATAGACGTGGGAATCACATCAGGTCTACTTCAAAACACTTCAAACTGAATGATCAGGACTGAGATTTGACTACCCTTTTAATGAACATTGTTTCATTACTCATGTTTTTCGTGGAAATGTTTACATTGAAGCTTTTACCATGAAAATCGTATATTGCATTCATATCATCATTTTTCAGGATGAGCATGCACCAGTGATACACTTGAACCAGCGAATGAAAAGATTCGCTGAGTTTGCCTCCATGAAATATGATGGCGTGATTTTCATGACACCTCATGATTTCCTTCAGTCAGTTTTGGACGACTCTGCAAGAGGTAAATTCATGAAAGTATTATTGCTTAGTAACACCTCACATTCATGCTCATTAAGTTAATCGACAGCAGATAAGCACTCATTATTCATTTTTGGAATAATGGGTGCCTTCGTCAAAAATATCGAAACTCAAACCTAGGTTTGAAATATTTCCTACCTCTCAACATAAGCGGAGTGGATAAATCTAGATCAATGCATTTTGTATGATGTTTCATTGAATTTTAGGTTTGCGCAATGATCAAATATCTGATAAGCCAGGTAAGAACTTCATTCAACGGTGCTTCTTTAAATTCTGCGTTATTTTGATGGAAGAAAGTTTTTTAAAGTTTTTAATCGTTTTGATATGGTTTTTGACTAAGAATGAGTGAGTTCAAGAATTCATAATATAAAATCACATCGTTCTACAACTAAAAAATAGCTTGCTAGACGTCTGGTGATGTGGAAATCTAATTAAACATTGAATGCATCAGAGAGTTAGAAAGTCAACTTGTACTATAATGCATAATACTATCTCAATTAGCTTGGTCAGTAACAATCCTCCATGATCTCTGACTTGCTGCACTGTTGTCAAACAGTAACATGATGTGACACATCAACATTACCAACCTTCCATGATACAAGCTAATGCTAATGCCAGTTAGATAATGTAATCTACTGTAGGATGCTTGATAATTACTACAGCCACAGCTTTAAATGAATTCGATGCTATTACAAGGTAGGTGCTCGATCTCAAGAAAACCTAATCGAAATATTCTGTGTAGTCCAACGCTACTGGCTGTAACGATTAATGTAATCCAATGGACTGAAGCATGTCGCTTTAAGGCTATATACATCTTTCGAGATTTGATCTATCATCAGAATTCCCTAAGTTTTTTTACTAACATCATTTAATTTGACAACAAATTCCGTCTGTCGTAGCTCATTGAATATCTAAAGAGAATGACAGCTATTAAGTCAATACAAGACACCAACATCCTTGATTCCCCGAAGTCCGCGGTGGAGAAGAGCTCGCACCTTCTTCACTAGGCCACGCTGACGGTTCAAAAGGAATGCGAGTGAAGGCAAAAATAATCTCTAAGTGATATCTGTTGGGGAATCACGGGTGTTGGTGTCTTATATTGACTTAATAGCTGTCATTCTCTTTAGATATTCAATGAATTACGACAGACCTTTGTTTTCAAACTACACTGTGACGGAGTCGTATGGTATGCTGATATGCTGTCTCGCTACAATATGAACGCTGGCAGCGTTCTGTCAATAATAATAGGACAATTTGCTGTCGATATCACTTAGAGATGACTTCTGACTTCACTCGCATTCCTTTTGAACCGTCAGCGTGGCCTTGTGCGTGGAAGGTGCGAGCTCGTCTCCACCGCGGACTTCGGCTCGATTCCTATGTCAGGCTATTGCGATCGGGGAATCAAGGGTGTTGGTGTCTTGTATTGACTTAATAGCTGTCATTCTCTTCAGATGCTCAACATCATTAAATGTATTAATGTGTCATTTCTGCAAATTTTTCGAAATTTGATAGTACAAATGAATTTCTTAAAGATGTGGCATTTCAAGAGCTGTAATGTGGCATGCAACTTTCAGCCGTCTCTCATCAGGAAGTAAAAAAACGATAGATATTAGCTTTTCGTCTCTTGACAATCTCTTTACACGTCATTGCTGAGACGGCAATCAGAGATTATAACTTTTGATGATACTATTCTTGTACATGGAGCGCCATAAAAGCAGCATATCAATATGATTTGACATGATTGAAATATACACGTATGTAGGTGTAGAAAAAGTGGGTAACATGAATAATGTCACAGTTAATGTAATGCTTGCTTAGAGCTGAAAAGGCCATTTTTACGAAATGTAGTCGTTGAATTTCAGAATTTCGATTTTCATGACTTCTTTACCTCAACTGTCATAACAATCACTTGGACAATAGTCAGTGCATTGAAAGATATAGGTCTTCCATTTTGGATGATTTCATGCTTAAATTCCAATGATCAGTGGTTTATTTCGGTCGGTATTATTTTGGAAAATGAGACGGAAAAGCAAAAGTTTGTTCGGATATACGTACATGGTTAATATTTCGGCCGAATCTGCTTTGAATGGAATATGTATCAAATGCTTGATAAATACACGGAACGTCACTCGTGAATAGTCAGTTGAATTTTGTACATCGAAATCTGGACGAAGTGAGCGAATCTCCTCTTTTTTCACAGCGCGACGCATATGTTCTGGACCTTGTGCAGTGGAATGTCCATGCCCATAGAGATAATTTTTAATACAAGCATTTAGAGATGAGACATTGGGATATTTTCTCAACTTAGAAGGCATCATCCTCGTAGATTCCGCATCATAAGACGAAAAACACAGCAAACAAATAATATATTCATTAACAAAAAATACGACACACTGCATCTTTGGACTTACAATCGCCTTGACCCTCGATTGAAAATAGCTTGATTGTGCATCGGTGATTCATAGGAAAAACAGTTGTCTCTTCGATGCAGATTATGTATTCTTGCCGAATTTTCGACAGACAGAGCGTCTGTCATCTTTCAGGGCAAACGACACGATGTAACTTCAATCTCCAGCAATACGCGCAAACTACAATTGAACACTCTTCATGACAGAACGGAATTTGGCTACACTTGCACCATTAAGAAAATCGTGTCATACATCCATAAAACAAAAGGGTTAACAGCAAAAGTAACTAAATGAAACCAGAACTCAAGAAATACACATACAACTGACAGAAAGCATCATAAAATAAATTACTAATAATTGCAAAACAAATAAAATAAAGATGAAAGCAACAAAAGAATAAAGCCCTTACCCAAAATTAAAACAATTACGAAAGTAATAAAAGGAATTAGTTAAAATAACCTTAATTGATTGCAGCTGAAAAGCAATGGTAAAATGCTTAACTGAAATGCAGATGAAATAATAAGTGCCATACACTGAAAACTGAAAATGAAATATATATATATATATGAATAAAATGCTGAAACAACGAAATAAACATAATAAATAAAATCTTAGATAAACAACAACATTACAAATGAATATAAATATATGCACATTTACCTGTAAATACATAAAAATTGAAAGAAATGAAGAAAAATAAATAAAATAAATAAATAAATAATTAAATAAATAGATAAATAAAATTGAAAATAAAAAATAAAAATAATACAATATACAACAACGAAATATAAATAAATAAATAACCTAAAGAAGTGAAAACATAAATAAATAAATAAAATAAACAAATAATAACAAAATAACAATAATGACAATAATCAATGATGGGTAGTAATCAAAGACAAGAATAACATCTGGAAGGTTTACAGATTCGGCTGTGCGATTAAAACACGATGTCTTATTAATGTGCCAAGATTCCTTGAAAAGTTTTTTTCGGTAGTTGTTCTCTTTAGCTATCACTGTCGGATTGTTCCATTCAATTCGATGTCCTCCAACAGCATGCAACGCAACAGCAGACTTGTCGGTTTGGAGTAAGCGGGCGGCTCCTCGATGTTGTTTCACTCTCGTCGACACCGTATTACCTGACTGGCCGATATAGGATTTTTCACAGTCTTTACAGTCATTTAAGTCACAGTCATTTAAGGTTATTTTAACTGATTCCTTTCATTACTTTCGTAATTGTTTTAATTTTGGGTAAGGGCTTCATTCTTCTGTTGTTTTCAGCTATATTTTATTTGTTTTGCAATTATTAGTAATTTATTTTATGATGCTTTCTGTCAGTTGTATGTGTATTTCTTGAGTTCTGGTTTCATTTAGTTACTTTTGCTGTTAACCCTTTTGTTTTATGGATGTATGGCACGATTTTCTTAATGGCGTAAGTGTAGCCAAATTCCGTTCTGTCATGAAGAGTGTTCAATTGTAGTTTGCGCGTATTGCTGGAGATTGAAGTTACATTGTGTCGTTTGCCCTGAAAGATGACAGACGCTCTGTCTGTCGAAAATTCGGCAAGAATACATAATCTGCATCGAAGAGACAACTGTTTTTCCTATGACCCTCGATGTTTTACAATATCCAAATACGCAAGTTCACCCACCGCTCTCTTTTACACAAGAGGGAAGCTAATTTTTCAGATTAAGTGATAGGGAAACATTCAATTTACATATATTCAGTAAATGTCTGACGTCTCGTTCCTGATAATTATTAATAAAAGGTGATGGTAGAGCTATTCAACCGATTATTACTCTGACAGGTAATATTCATTGGACCCCTTCCTGACAGTTCTCAGGAATTCATTTTTCAAATTTCATTCAAATCTTTCGTAACTCATGTGCTGTAGTACTTGGGTGATAGATGTGACGGATAAGATGGGATGGGTGATAGTGTTTCACGGAATAACAAATATAATTACTGGATTTCACACACGAGGAATGAGCGAACTCTTTATCAATAACATGGCCGACTCATCAAGGGGGGCAGGAGGACATTGTCCCCCTCACTTTTTGAGGTGGAGGTAATTTCCCCCCTCACTTTTGAATGCATTATTTCTGTAATTTCATGAATATAGTATTTAGATTTTGGAAAATTTGTCTATCACTTATTGCAATCTATAACGCGCGCCTCTAATTTTTCTTCCGATCGCACAGTGCAAAATGTAAACATTCATTAACTGATGGCAAATCCTTAAGGCGATTGTTTACTGATGATAATCTCTTGATACATGATAAACACTTGTCGACCGAGTGACGTCCACATCTGAGCGCCCAGTGGGATTTTGATCAAGAACTGCATAGTGGATTAATGACCATTCTCGGGCATCGTGCATGTTGAAATAACTAGCTCATATTTAGTGAATTTGGCAGGCAGGTCTGCAATGTTTCGAAGGTTTAATCCACTATGCAAATATGTGTTTCACTGGTCTCTTTCAAGACGATCATTTGAGAAGCAAAATGTAGAAAGTTTGGCTAATTTTCTAGGCTTTGACATCATAAGAAAGGGTCATCATCGCTATATCACTTGCACCTGCCTCTGAATCATCCCTTCATTTATAGCTTTGTTACACCGAATAAGTTTATTTACCTCCACGTCTTCGACACTGCACGTTCGATCCCCTCCTTATGTAAGTGCTTTTATGTTGTTTTGTCACACCGATGAAATAAAATCATCAGGAGGATCAGGCATCGTTTTAGTTCCTGTGCGACTCAAATAAACAAGAACTCTTACTTTTATCAAATCTATCAAAAATATGAATAAATTGATGCGTCACTTTGCTATGAATATTCCTATGAATTGAATTTCCTTGTTTGATTTTAATACAATACTTTTAGTAGCCTGCCAATACGTACTATCATTCTACTATGCTTTTATTAAATCTATCAAAAATATGAATAAATTGATGTTTTCATTCCAACTGACTTTTTATAACTATTCTTGTGAGTCAATGATTACTTGAAAAACTAGTAGGTTTGTTTAAAGTAGGACAACCGCTGAAACTCTTGGAATGTCATCAAACACTAGGAATAATCAAATATTATAGCTACTGTAATACTGGTATATCATTACATCGATTAGCGCTCTCGATAAAATAACCCTGTCGACGAAGTTACCATGTCGATCAAAGAAAGATAACACGTACTTTATAAACATTGTTTTAAAGTTGGCCTCCTAATCTATAGTTTGCAGTTATTTGCAGTTTTTTGTTTTGGACTAAAAGTTTCAAGCATATTATCAAAAGGAAATTAATCCTTTAATCAGTGGATATGATCGATAAGTGATTGGGCAATTGATTTGACCGATATTCGCATATTGTATTGAGACCTTCTTGTGGCTTCTGTGGCACAGTGGTTAAGTGCTTGGCCTAGCGATCTTTTGGTCCAAAGGTCGAGCCCCGAAAGTGTCATTGGAAGTCGTCGGGAAGGGCACCCGGACTAAAAGATCACAACGCTCCAGATCAAAGTTTGACTATGTCAGCAGCGTCCAAACCCCCAGTAAGGGGGAGTAGTGATGTCAAGCCATCATTCATCACTTACTTGTAGTTCTCTGAACGTTGATTTCATTCAAATATCAAAGATATCAGTATTTGATAACCATCTTTCTCGTTTACATACTGCGCATTATGTTTTTTGCGAATTTAGTCTGTAGATATGAGGTACAGAACGGTCCTCTTGAGAAGTAGATAAAATTTCATGAAATGTTGGTCACACTTTGACTCATTATTAAACTTATGCATGAGTAAATCAACTTTCTATCAATATCATATCATGCATATCAAGTGAGTGATAGAATGAATGCTTCGGTTGCACTCAGCTGATGAAGATTATCACTGCGAAAAGCCGCCGCATGTGCGCGTAGAACTCGCATGATAATATTAAAAAAAGTCTCATTGGAAATTAGCAAAATAACAGAAAACAGAGAAAGCAATAACTTTAACTTCTCTTTTGTAAATTGAATGAATTATTTGAAACTAACAAAACGTGGATCTCCAACCTTAATTTTTGGAACCTACGAGGAACCAACTCAAGTTCACCTAAAATCAAGGTAATATGCAAGGTGCAATGTTAGACCATGTATATTTTGTATCTGCATGTAACTGCCGGTAGCGTACTATATTACAATGATTGTAACTTTCAATTTGATGTCAATTCACGTAATACCAAATTATCGTTTCCGGAAGTTCTTTGAGTATAGCTCTCATGATCTATATTTTCCAGTGCGAGCAAAACATTACCGATTATCACATAGAGAATACGAGAAAATCATCAAGGCAACTCCACCAAAGAAGGCTAATGATGATCGCTTCTTTCGAAACATGGGCGATTCAGGTGAGTGAATGGTTGATGTATTCTATAATTCAATTTTTCAAGAGGAATGTAACACTGAAATTTGGACATTCTCATAATGCCGGAGTCGTACATAATGATCATGACTTCAATTGTTCCTATACCTGTCACTCGTAAAATGTATGGCTTGCCCTTTATTGCAGAGTAGTAACTTCCCAACAGCAGACACAAAATGTTCAAACCTGACAAAACTCGGAGGACCAACCCACCAGCACACTTTCTTCACTCATTCAGTAGGCGGGGCTGGTGACCCCTAATGGACAGTTTAGCAAACTGTCCTCTACGCCTGCATGAAGGTTTTGACTTGACAGGATCCGAGGTTTAAGTTATTGAAGTTCATTGCGAGGACATTCCCGGGTCCTACCACTGCGATATGCGGGCTGGACTTCACTCTTTTGTGTACGAGATCGTTCATGATGGCTCCTTTTGATCAAAGTTTTAGGCTCAATTTTACTTGGATTAATTATCAATGGACACAAATGATCGCAATACCAATCCTTCCTGGATTTTCTTCCGACAAGTGCAGTCACAAATAGGATCATCCCTTCCTCACGAATTGTCTACTGCATCTTAATGGTGAATGTTGGTTGAGTCATCAAAATAATTATCACAAGCCATCAGCAAAACTTGCTTTGTATATATTTCTGTTAATTAGTGCTATATTACTACTGTTATGGTACTTTGCTATACCACATTATTACTATTCCATTTACAGTCCTGTACCTTAGCACCCAAGCCCAAGTGGTTGTTGCTGGTATTAACGCATGATGCTACTGGCATTCTTAAATCAATCCAATAAATAATTGATACGCAATAATTCCTTATTTCAGAGAATGACAATCTTGCAGCATAATATCCAAGGTGGCATGTACTTTGATGATTTGGGCGATTTTAGACAATTTTGCAGATACGAAAGCTAAAACCCTTCTCGGTGAAAAGTATTAATTAAAGGTAACGAAACTCGCTTCCGTGAATGTATAAGTGGCGACATTAGCTTATGACGTAAGTGACTGGGATCCGAGACTTTTCACGGCAAACATTCAGCGTGGGCAAATTATTCATGCATTCGGAAGTACATGAATGGAGATGTGAGGCAGAAATTGTTAATGGCGTCTATAATGCGAAGAACCGGTACGGCGGAGATGTGTGATATTTCATAAGATTCAAGAAAACTCTGGACATCAGAACTTGTGAATGAGGAAATCGCGAACTCGATGTGCAGGGTTTTCTTGTAAATTATGAAATATCACACTAAATATAGGTAGTTTCAGGCATCAGTGCTGAACGTATCGACTCTATTGGTTAAATGAAGAAACTGAGAAACAATTCAACGTCTCTCTGATGAGTAGAAGCGTCTGAACTACAACACGCTTTAGCAGCATCACGCTGCACGAGGTTGCTATAGGTGACGATGGGTCGATGTTCACCCATTTGACACTTCGCTTACACAATGCTTGGAACTTGCCAGCTAGCATAGGCTTATAGGTCTAGCCTTCAGAAATAGTGATTAAGGAATACGATGGGACTAAATTCAATAGTGAATAGATTCAACGGCATAATGTGCTTAGCCTACACACATCAGGCCCACGTCATGCATGCCGCCATGAATTCCTACCTGTACATCCACTGACCGGATATGAATTCGCAGATTAAGCCATTATTGTACATGCCCGTGCCCGCATGCAAATGACCGCTTCCCGCAAAAATCGATATCCTCGTAGCGGGCCCCACCTCAGCTTATGACTTTAACTGATACAAAGGCAACATAATACATACTATTTTTAAAAAATAAAGGTCGGATTGACACTCACAGTGCACGTAGGCCTACCTCATTACAGCTTTTGAATTCAAACTGTACACTGTTTTTGACTAAGTGATGAGTTAATGATAACTAAGTGTGCATCATGACAAATTATTTGCTTCATGGAAGGACGTGAACCTTCTTCAGTTTTCACCACTGCTAAACCGCATTGATGGTGATATGCGTAGGTTTTTGAGTAGCTTATGAGTAGTAGGGCTACATGTATTTTCGGAATGCTAAATCAATCACAAGAGGTGGAAGCATTGTGTAAAGCAGTCTCTTGTCAATTTATTGACGAAATGTCAGTAAACTGAAGTCTTAATGCTTAAACTAGCAATTTCGAAGAGTATCAATTAGATTTTTCTTTCATCGAAATTTCCGAGGTTTCACTACCACGAAAGCCCAATGGGTCCCTGGTGGTCCATGCCCAAATTGGCACTTAGATATTTTCAAATTTCAAAATGCCGCTGTATTGAAGTCAGAGCGTGAAACAAGCAATTTTGGAAATTATCAAGGATTTTTATTATTATATATTTCTTATACTGGGTTTTCCGGGGTTCAATTACCGTTCAATCAAGCAAAAAAGCCATTCGTTCCGATAACCGTTCATCGGCTTCTCAGATATACCGTTCAATAGTTCGTTCATCAGAAAAATGAAAAAAATACCGTTCAATCGTTTGTTCAGACCATTCGTTCAAATGCTCTGCTTATGAAATAACTCACATCTTCGCCGTACCGCACCCTCAGCCTCCATATGAACTCGTCAAGATGGTGCCGTATAGTGTGGAGATACATTTCGCTTCGCACCTTGATGTGCTTTTTGCACGCGATCAGTAGGTCCCCATGAAATTCGTGATTTCAACAGCCAGCAGTGGTGGGTACAGTTAATGAATTCCGCTCGATTAATTGTGCGACGGAATCAATCGAGCGATTTTCTTCTGCAATGTGACTTCTCAATGAAATTTGTTGATGAGGTAAAAATAATGTTTTTATTAACTCTTTCAACGTTTGAGATAATTGCAATGCGCGGGTGCTTGTACATGAGATCATGTATAGCTTGACAGAGTTCCCGTGTGACGCGATTTTTCATTCGCACACAACTGTAAATTTCTATCGGAGTTTCCCCACACTGTAGGATTGCAGGATTGCATTGTTTCATACAATAGCATTAAACACGTTCGCATAGGCCAAGTACATCATTTATGCGAATCATGCCTGCCTGCTGTCAAGCATAGTCGTCCGTATGATGCAATATCTCCGTATTGAAATCATATCAAAACATTGATATACATATCACGATAACAATTGTACTCTCATCTAAACTATTATTATACATATGCTGTATTTGAGGATGCAGAATTAACATAAAATGGAGGATTCAATTAGACAGACTTCTGTCTGTCATTATTCTGCATATCCCATTTCAGCTGACAAGCCACAGGGGTGACTAATAATGTGCTATGATTAAATTTACTATTTCTCGCACACTGCCTGCAAGCTAGGCACATTTCAGTTGCGAATAGATGTTTTGACGTTAAAGAAGCAATTTGAATCTATCAATAATTAATCAAAATTGATAGAAATTATAACTTTTAGGACTGAAAAAAGAAAAAGATAAGGGGTCACTAGTAATGTGTTGCATACTTGCACTGTGTGCGCATTTTTGCTAATCATCAAGATTGCAGAGTGCCACTTCGCTCGGACATAGAATAGAAATATGTCCTTAGACTCGAACAATTTAAGCACAAAATTTCCTTGGCAGAAGTAGACGATGTGCTTCTCTCCCTGCAAGGTTTCGTCAGCACGACTCGGAATGGTCCAAGCTAGCTCAAAGTATCTGGAATAGCTAAACAAGCTGAAGGACTGTACAACGGGCTGCTCTGTGTATATTTATCCTGGCTTTGCAGTGCGTCTGACAATTATTAAGATGGTACCGTAGAATGTCACTTCAGGATATTTTAAGCTGGTTTGTAAGCTATTCCGAGCTGTGCTGACGAGCCTACCGCTGCTAAAGAAGTTTCGTGCTTAAATTGTTCAAGTCTGATGTCATCTTTCTATTAGATTTGCCAAGGTTTTGCAAACGTTGAAGATATAAATGTTTTGATTTATTCGATAATTATCCCTATTTCAAGACTGATGAAAGAAACGACATATATCTACAAGTATTTTCGAAAAAATATGATTGATGAAGACCAGGTAAATGATATACTACATTGTAGATGCATGTAGCTTGCTTGCAGTACTTCTATGATAGAAGATTTACAGCAAAATCCTAAAATTAGTTATAGACTGTTCATGCCTTGCTTGCGACTTTAAATGCATTTTGATTTATTATGATGCGTAAGCAAACATATAGAGTATCGCATAAATCAATAGAATTTTTAGTTTAAATAGAAGTAAATATAATTTTTGTTGCAATAGGCTGCAGTGTTTCATACTCTCAATTTTAATGGAAGCTACCACACTTCTAAAGGAAGATGGTGTAGAAATTAGAAATAATGAAAGCTAGACTAACTGTGAAGTTCTAATCACTGGATCTAAAAACATCCAGGATCGCGCGATTTTCGATTAATCGTGTGCTGAATCGTACGATTCGGAATCGCGCAAAAATCGAATCGCGCCCGCCACTGGATGCTATAATATTCTGTGTAGTGTGGCTCTTAGTGATCTCTTGGTAGGCTGCCTGGTGGTGAAACGCGAAGAAGTCGAACGTGAAGCACAAACGACCGTGACACATAAGAGATCAGTATGAGTAATTTTGTCACTCTTAAAAGTAGTGCATTAGAAGCTATAGGCAGGGGGTGAAGTCAACAAGTTGCATCGGTGCGAAATCTCGGAGAGTTGAGGTATGCTATATAAAAGTGCGCTATGTACTCGTACTACTAGCGTCAATGATGCATTGGTAATCCCTTCCTCTTTCGCTCTAGATTTTCCGCATTGTTATAATGTTTGCATCAATTTTTGTTGAGCGAGACAAAGGAAATCTTACTGTCTTGAAGACTACCCAACCATGGTACATGTACTATCCTCCGACCTCACATGGTGATCACTCGCTATTATCTGTGGTATTAAGTTTTCCACTTCATAAAAAAACCAATTCTTCCCATTTTATTTTTTGGATAGCAACTGACCGAGGGTTTGAGGTTCCTTCCAAATAAATGTTAGCTGCTGGTGGAATGTACAAAAATTGTTGCTAAAAGAACATCATTTACTTAAGTCCGAGCTTCTATCAAAAATAATCAGCGGATAAACATTTTTAATTCAACTTCAGCATTGATACAGACATCTCCTCAGTATAAGTGTAAAGCTATAAATTACTGGCATTGATTTGACGGTACAAAATACCCTCATTACCTCAGGTTTGGTACGGTTTTGTTGTTCTATCGCTGTAAGTGAAACCTTATCAAGAATCAGAGTGTTGCTGAAGTTCCTACAATGCCAGTTTCTTCTCACAGAATATTTTGCTTTTGATTTTCAACATCCATCATTACGTATGTTTCTTATTATCATCACCGTTTAACACTTCTTCACTGTAAGAGATGTTCGAGAGTACCGCTGTAGTTCTGCCGGTGACTGAATGAGATTATACAACAATACGCTTCAAAAGATTCAATGCGGGCAGGCATTCACAACGCCGACGTTACTTAATTGCTGCAGTCAATATATCACCTTCAACATCAAATAGACGAAGAGTTAGTCTCAGCATTGGAGCTTTGATTCAATAGATTGTTTTGTGAGCCTCAGCGAATCTCTGCGATTCATTATCATTCTCAGTATTTGAGATACACATATTGATGATCGCTGGTGATGTAATGTCCTTATAATTATTTTCACAGTCGCAAAGTTGAACGCATATTCATCTTTGAGCATTTATGTTTAGCATAAGAGGTAATAACCAGCAGAAACAGACAGATTCAGCTGCTAACGGAATTTTGCGGAATCTTTTTTACCTATTCCGCAATAAACACCAAATATTGGTTCTCGACATCAAGTTTTTTCACAATTCGTAGAAAACAGGAGCGGATAAAACATTGTTCAGATGATTAAGTTTATAATTTAATAAGTTATAAGTATCACATTTTCAAATGACGCGCGATGTATGATTTGACTACGTAGAGAGATGAATATTGGCTTGAATGATATATAACTAGCTTTCGCCTAAGGATATGCAACCTCGGGCAAATTCTCGAGAACTGTGATTTCGAGACTTGTTTCCGTGATTTCTACTGAATCCCGTGTTTATGTGATTAGGCCTACTTAAGAATCCTAAAGGAAATTAAATAGTAGGAGCACCTACTTTCTAGGTAAATATTTGTTTTACAGTGTAGGTTAAAGGTTCATTTATTTAGCCTACCGGTTCTTCATAGTGTTTTCATCAAGCGCGGTCCTACATTTCAACTTGAAAGGTATTTCGTAATAGGTGGACAGGAATTTAGTACTCGACATAGGTCTGTAGGCTATCTTTCGAAGCTTAAATTCGACTAATTGAGAAAGGCAGCATAGATACACGCAGACTAACTGCTCATATATTTTGATCAGGAAGGTGAAGTCTGTTTTGACCTGGGTTGCTCCAGTATTCAACGTGGATACATTGAGAAGAATCATGAAAATTGCATGAAGGTCTAATGCTATACATCATGATTTTCGCATAGGCTAAATATGAAGTACAGCATTAATAAAAATATCAAACATTAAAGGAAATCAAGATAATAAATTAGCCACCATTACAGAAGCGGATGAAACTGTTGCTAAGGGTATTATGAGCTAGTTTTTTTAGTCTCTGGTAAGTTAATCGATATATTGTAGTTGCAGATTCTGTCATTGTTTCATTCGTCCAATTATGCGTCGTAAACTTTGAAGATGCATATGGGAGAATGCATCTGTTGTTTGACAACATAGAAATAGATTGTTTATCTAAAGTTGACTAGAATGGAAACTGACTCAAGGTCGCGGCACATCCGGGGGAACTAAGTTGGGGCATGGATCACCAATGAAAAGCTTAGCATTGCACATGTGACTGATTCTAACCCAATGAAACAGCGGTTGACAAGTGTATCTAACTGAAAATGCGTGCGATTTTTGTGCCACTATTGTGCATTGCATGAAGCTTCATTTCCATTCTAGAGGTTTTATTGTTATCAATTTCTCTGTTCGACAATTTACTGTTGATCTCATTATCTCTACTTTTACAGTGCGGAGTATAAAGCACCCTGATCGAAGTTGCAGGCTGTGTGTAAGATAATTCTTTTGAAGAACGAAGTTACTCAAGTAAATGCCCCGTCAGTATCAAAGATTGCTGTAAGAGCGGTGTAAAATTTCATCTTCATTAGTATGTTTGCATTTGTGTCAACATTCAATGATTCCAGAACCAAGCAGTATTCAGTGGTCTACTGTATATTGTACTTTGGGCTGCGCAATACAGATGTCAGACGTACGTTTAAAATTAAAGAGATTTGTTCACAACGCTCAGGCATAAATGTACAGCACTCGAATTTTTAGTGACACAAGTGATGAAGCCGGGGGGGGGGAGCATTTTGTGGTGTATATTTCTCTCTCTTTTTACGATATAACTTTCGGTTTAGGAAAGAATATATTTTTGTCTGAGCTGATAATCCATATACCCATCGATGAATTCCATGGATCCATTTAATTATTTCAGACTCACTTATGATGAATTCTTTTTACAAAATTGTGAGAGCTGTTTAAGTCATAAAACCATGATGGTGATCTAATAACGGGATTTCAATCACTTAAAAATTTCCCATAATCCGGGTTAAGGTTTTCCGTGATTCGTCAGTGTTTTTTCTGGTATTTATGTATTTGACAGTCACTACTTGTACATTCAAGTGACGATGTTCATAACCCAGTACAAAATTGCCAACTCCTCTCCGCACCATTTGAGCTTCATGCCGCTCCGCTCTTTCTAATTTTGCTTTGTACTCCCGCTCCACTCTGGCTAGTGTTTCTTTGGAGTGCAGTTCAGCTCCATAGTCACACTATCCGTTTAATGTTGCTCTGCTCACAGGCTCTAGTGGGATGCTGCTAATGCAAGATCTCCTAAGTCTGACTTGTGGGCTGTGAGCTGTACTTGCGCGTATTTGCGCCACGCCTAAAAACACTCATGCAGGCCTACACGTGGGTCATACATGACACTCAGTCTAAAATGCTCTCTCATCCGTAGTCAATGTTATGTTCTGTTTGGTGCACTAAATGCCAATGCTCTGCGATACGCTTGTACTTCACATTTGTTGCTAATTTTAAAAAAGCACTGTTTAGTTTAATGCTGCCAAAAACGCTGACCATTTAGACTTTCATGTACAATTTCAATTTTAATTGTATGATTAACATAACTCTGTTTCGTTTGAACATCATCTGCCTCATCTCTAGGCTTCCAGACATGTTTTTTAACCGATCGCTCCTCCGCTCCACTGTCACAATCTCCTAACACATACAATACGACAGAATCAAAATATGTTTTGCTTGACTATCGGCTGGCTCCAAAATGTCGCATATGTCCATTTGAAATGGTTCTATTTCGATTCAAGTAAAAAAATACCAATGACTCATGATTAACCCATTTATGCATTAACCAGTTTAAAAAATTAAAGTGTTTTTAGACAGTGTTTGAGGGCATTGTAGGTCTTGTGCGAGGCATTGTTCAAGGTTGTCCGAGGCCACTATATTCGCCGTTATAGGGTTTTTGTTATGACCAAAAACTTCTGGGTGAACTGTTGATTGGAACGAACATAGTTTTTAAATGAGTCAAGCTTGTTGCGCTGTTTCGTAACAATGCAAATTCTCAGAATAATGAAATCAAGTGAATTATTATTATCTGAAATTTAATTTCAAGAATGAGTGAAATTTTATTAGAAGCAGCTCTTGTACTACTCCCGGTGTATGGGTTGTGTAAATAATTTTTGACAAATGGCAAGTGAGAATTCCCATTCATTTAACGAATTTACCGGTTCTTCTAATGGCACCTATTGATACAATTCATACAAAAGTAGTTTGTAAATCCGTGGTCCTCATGCAATCCACTTGTTTCCCACATGCTGTACATTGCGCGAATCTTTTAAGAGTACATCAAATTTTAAAACAAGATTTGTGCCCAATCATAGTTTGAAGAGAAAACAACGCTAATTTTGACATCCCGATAGCTATTTCACGGCCTCTCTTCAGGAGAAGTACGACCGTTGTGATACACAAAATGTAAAGACAAGTTTGATACAGTTCATCAGACTGACATAGACAGCGGACATGACATTCGGACAAACTTCAGAGATATCTCAATAGTGCATTTACAAACTCAATAAATTTACCGAACACAACAGAAAGTAACAAAGGCATGACAAAAGAAAAGACCGCAGTCTATGCCAGTCTGATGAGCTGTATTAAACTTGTCTTTACATTTTGTGTATCACAACGGTCGTACTTCTCCTGAAGAGAGACCGCGAAATAGCTATCGGGATGTCAAAATTAGCGTTGTTTTCTTTACATCATCAAATTTCGCAAACTGAAGTAATGCAAAGTGTAAATAGAGAGTGTCGTTGATGTTGATAACATTTTCCTAATATTTATGAGTAATAAATGATATAACGACAATTTTCATAATTTTTCAAACATGCAAACATATTGCATCCAAATATCTAATGTAGAAGGGACTTTGGTAGCAAGCAATTGCCTTTTCTAGACAGTGATGTAAAATTGTTGATTGAAGACCAGATACCATACACATATGAAACGCCAACATTAATACAGAATTTCATATTGTTCACCGAATGTAATTGAGCTCCTTCCACTCTCAAGATTTAAAAGATGTATACATGGTGTGACCAATTTCTTTAGGTATATTTAGGCTATCATAAAATATGCGCGGATTATTCTGTTCATAGAGCAACGTAAATCATAAATATGTCCGCCAGCAAAGAGCTGAGTCATTAACTTACATATTTAGGCAGGTGTATCAGAATTCCCACTATTCGTAGAATGATATCTATATAATTAGAATGAAATTCTCTCTAAGCGCACGTGCATATATCTGCATCTATTATCATACTTAAAATCGTCTTCGCTTTGATTTTTTACTCCAATATTCAGAAACATTGAGCAAGTTGAAAAATATAATTATCTTTATGAATGTATACGTCAAATTTGTATAGTCATGTTAAATATTGACTTGCTCGGCAAATAGTGGGTCCTCTATTTGATAATCTACCATTTGATTATGTCCCCAGCAACATGACAACAAACTTATTTATACTAGAATTACACTTATTCATCAATTTACAGATGACACTATCAATCCGATCATTAATAAACTTCAAAGAATAGCGCGACCAGTCGGTCGTTGAGGATTTCTTTTACTTTTCTATATCTTGTTATGAATGCTAGAAAACAAATCATTTATTGATTTTCTGTCGAGTTTTTCAAGTGCATCATCTCTCTCAGTTCCGCTACTGAATCGCTTTTTTTGCATAATTAATCATATTTTTAACATAATTACAATATAATTTGCATGGTTCGGAACGAATTTGTCCCTGCGAATTGACTATATTAACGATTAGCGACTAAACTTTTAACAGTAACCTTTCCTTCCACAACTATTCGTCATTTAGTGGGTGCTTCAATATTTAGGCCACAGTTCAAAAGAAATTGTATGAAAAGGTTAATTAGCATTTAAATAAGATTAATCAAATTATTTACTCACCGATATTCACATACCTGACACTATATTGATATAATACACAATAAATGTGACCTTTGAAAGTACCTACATTCTGATGAAAGATTTTTTTACTTTGTTAAATAGAATAATTTAGATCGATTATGAAATATAACTCGATACTTTTTGAAATCGGTTGAAATGCGGGCGCGGCTGCTAGAATATTTAAATTGAATTGGCCAAGTTTGGTGTCAAAAAAAGCGCAATTTTGCAAACATTCAGAATATTTTGGTCTTTTCATGATCTGACAACTGCATGACTTTCAAACTCAAGTTTTGTTCATTTCCGATTGCATCATCGCTTCCTCTGAGTTTGCAATTCGCAACTCAGTGCGGGGCGTAAATTTCCTTCCGCGTCTCCCTGTAGAGTGGAGCATCTCTCCCTTATTATCTGTGATTATCTACCAAACGATACGAATTCTGATGTTGACTTTCACATTCTGTCAGAAAGAATGTTTTCTCAATTAACGGTCAAGGTGTGTAAATAATCAAATGAATGATATGCGAAGATTCTTCCTGATTTAATCAAATATACTGCATAAAAAGCAAAGCACCCTCAGATCCATTCAGCTACAGTGTGCTTGTCCGTATTGAATTAGAGATCAGGAATTCACTTTTGTGTCTGTCACTGCACTCAGCCTAATTTTGAAGGGATCCTGTATTTATCTGCCATCATTAACTGATTGCTCAGGAAATCTAAAAGTTGGAAATTTAATTTCTGGTCAATTTCCAAGGTAAAGCGATGATTTAAGTTTCTTGCAAACGGTGAAGAACTCTTCAGTCAAAAAAGTGCACGATTTTGATGAATATGCGCTTGAGATTTGCAATCGAATTTATGAAATGTCTCTAAAACTGGTCAATATTTTGATGGTAAAAACGTCGTATAAATCAGCTGGTCCAAGACTTTATTCGACCGATTTCGGAGAAGAGTCAGTCAACCGCTCTTAACCTCCATCAGGAATAGAAGGTTGTCGTACATAAGAATTGTTTAGAATTGTATGTGTTATTGATGAAGCTTTAACACTTAGAGATGCATCATATTCCCTATCAATTACAAAATGATTAATTGTAGTCGATATTCATTTTCGCTTCAGGTCTGATTTCTTATTCGGAATATCTCTTTCTGCTTTGTCTTATAACAAGTAAGTATGAGTGTTGTCTTTTTATACAAAATGCCTTCACAATTTTCATTTGATTAAAAGTACATGTATTTCAAAATGCTCACTCGATAGTAGCATTGTAGGTGCTTCATTATTCATTATCATTACTTATGTTGCTTTATTAGATCGCGTGCATGCATGTAACAATATTAGACATATTTTACTACTCCGATAAGTGCATAAGACGTCAAGGCAAATCAAATTTGCAATGAGTATATACAGTGAGTAGAACAGAGTGTTATCACTACCTACGGGTAAGGGGTAATCTACCTTTTTACATGTGAAGGAAAAGTTACAAAACTCATTTTTCAGCGTAGAAAATTGTGCAGACTCCTCTTGAAACGATGCAAGAGATGTCGATTCAACAAAATAAAGGGGGAGCGAATTACATGCGTCGATTACACGTTGAGAGAAAAATGTTCCCGATCTTGAGCCCTTAAAGGATTTTCAAAGACCTTCAGATTAAAAACGCTCCTGGATCACAGGGAGCAAATGAATGAAAACTTTTGTATGCGACTGTCAGTCGAAAGCACGACAACGAAGTTGTAGGGGTGGTATTCTTAGGATTTGGTGGCGGTCTTCATAGGAATGCCCCGATAGATTAATTACACAACGAGTAAATTGCCGTTGGACCTTTTCAATCAAGGCAATGTCTAGCACAGAAATAGGATTCCACACACATGGAACGAACTCCAAGTGGAGGCGAGAATAGATTTTGCACAGGCGTAGAAGAACATCTGGCTCACGGGAGGCAAAAATTCGCAGAATAGCGGAAATTACCATGTGCGCCTTCTGGGTACACATGAGGACGTGTTTGTTGGTGTAATTTGAGGTCGCTCGAGATGATCACACCAAGATCTTTCTAGGATTCCATAAACTCAAGGGGTTAGTCATTGAGAACTTGAAAGAATTGCGATGGCCAAAGGAGATAACGTGTGAATTTGTACTGATTCAAGCGTAATTGCTGTTTCCTGGACCACCTTAAAATCTCGTCCGCGTCTGTCTGCAGAAACTGGACCGCTATCATCCGCGCATGCTGTTATCCAGGAAATTTTTGAGAAGACTCAAATCATTTACAAATTCATGCTATGATGGTGTAAAACAGTCAGTGCACTTACTTAGTGACGTACCTACATATTGACCTTATACACGCATTAAACAAATAGGAATAAGACCGACCATAATAACAGAAATGGTTATTGAATCATAAGATTACGTGCTAAAGATTTAATCAGAGCATGGTTTAGTTGTAAATCAACGATTTTTGATAAAAGATTTCGAAAAGGAGAATCCAGCCTATTGTAAATTGTTTATAAAAAGCATTGTGCCTATTTCATCAACTCAGGGCTCATCGAACGTTATATTCACTGATAAAGTTCATATGACAGTACTTATCTAGGTTGAATACTTCGATTTGAATTAACTAACGACAATTAGCTTTGCAACCTGCACATCTGCATTTTGTCATTAGCTATCAGCCAGGGCTTTACTCCAGGGAAGCATCTGTCTGAGGTGCTTTTTACTTTTGTACAACCCCCAGAGCATCCTTCTGAATTCATTTACACATTCATAGCACAAAGCAGTAGAATGTAATGTTGTGGCTGGTGTTTCGTTATTTCGGTTATTCATGGCGTAAAGTAAATGCGAATAGTGTTGCCTCAATATGAGTGCAATCTATCTGCATCAATTTAAATGATGCATTTTCTCATTCGTTGTAAAATGCAATGGATTTCAAACAACTGATTCTGTATCTACTGTTGTAACAACTTATCTAACAACTGCTGTTTCTGTATCTTGAGACTTCTGAAAGTCTTTGTTATTACACAAAAGTGTAAACGATCTGGCTTTAGGTTAAGAAACAATGCTGGTTGATACAGTTCAACTTTCTTTCACCGGTTAACTTTGAACAACTGATATTTCATTGAAGCAAATAGAAAGATGCAGGTATTGGATTTGTCTGAGTTAGGGGAAGACTTTGATTCATCCGAAATCCTAACATAAAACAGAAATGCGGAGTCACATTGAACTTATGCGTCGAAGTAGGATGAGTATATCGAGGGGCAGTTCATGGAAAGGATAGTAATGATGAGATTTTCAGACTTTGTGATAGAACGCACTACCTCCATCCACAAAGTTAATCTTCTGGGAGATTTTCCATGCTTTGACCCCCAGACAGGAAATGTTCTCGATTGGTTTCGAAATTACAACTTTGGAATCACTAGAATGACTAATTTGAGATGCACAACGTGATATGAAATAGACTTTTATGAAATACCCATTATCTCCAGTGCAGAAACATCATGGCAAAAATATAGGACTGCACAGTGCACATGGTAATACTTTTGTGTAAAATTAAAAATTAATTTGGTAGGAAGCAAATATTCTGTGCTGACATGCATACTGTAGACCGGGGAAATTTCGCGAAAATGTCTCTAATATTCATTTAACTACTCGGTGTAGGACCGGGTTTTGTCCTGCTTTTAAACCTAATAATTACACCAACTCTTAAACAATAGCTCTACTACTCACAAGCAGCATGAAAGCATATCGCATTGCAAAGGCGATAGCAAGCATTACAGATGGTGGACTGCAGGCAGATTACACATCATGCATGTATATGTCAATTTATTATCTCCAGCTGGTCTGATTGATCTCAGTTTGTACAGAGCCTGAGCCATCCACTTGGCATGCTTTGATCTCAGAGAAGTTAGTTTCATTCATAGAGTAGGGATATATAGGTAGAGTGTCGACTCAAAAAGTATCTGCATACAGTGAAAATTTTTATGTGAGAAGATTCAGGTTTTTGCGGAGATTAGGCTCCCGTGGTCCAAAAAATTATTTGACCAGTTTTAAAAAGTCAAAATGTTGGCAATTTATATACTACCGAGATGACGACCCTATATAAGTAGTATGAAACAAGTTGGATATCAAAAGGAATGAATATTTGCTAATAAGCAACATCCAAACTAAGCGGAAATTAACCTGATTATCAAGGGAATTTCATGATCCGTATTATAATGGAAGTCTTCAAGAAAAAGTCGCGATATTATTCGTGCTTTCTTGGCAGAAATTTCAAGTTTTGAATTCAATTTTCACCGGCATGATTTTGTGATTCACTAAATTTATGTTTCATTTCTTGAATCTGAATAGTGATGTGGAACCATCTACATCTTTCAAATTTAATTGAAATCATTGTCTTTGATCATGTGATTTTGCTCTACTAGTAGCAGGTTGTTGTGATGTGATCACGCTAAAGAAAATACACTTGAGGCTGAGCATGAAAGTATAATAGCAACCTGTCGAATTTCTAATTAAACAAGTACTATCTCTCCAAGGCTGTCATGGTTCGGAGGATCTGTAAAGTACTATCATTCCTTCTGCATTACAATCATGATCACTCAATTTCGTGGCAATTTCTTCAAAACTGCAAACATTTGCTTATCTCACATTTGGTAGCAATTACCAACTACTGCCTCGAGCTCATTTAACAAAATCGAAGGTGTATACACATTGGGGATTTAATAAATGCCGAGTTACCACTCTACATAATATACGTACACTATGGTTTCATTGGTGTAAATGATTTAATTACTTGAATATTGTAAGTGGCGTTTTCGACATTCTGTAGTTTCCGAAATGAGGGTTTTATTATTCTAGAGTTTGAACGCATTCGCGAATATCTTTTTTTGCCGATTCGTGACAATGCAGAGACGTGAAACTTTGCTGTAATTCGCGACGTTACAGCTATTTGAAACAGTCAGAACAATTTCGTTTCGCTTTGCAAATTAAGATAGAATCCTTGTGAATTGTGACTGTAAATGATAAATGCGACAGGAGCGTGATTAATAATATTTCATGTTTCACTCTTTATCATTTGTATAATGTACATGAAGAACAATCAATCCATAATTTATTGAATGTCTATCCTGCGACCATTTGTAGTACAAGTTCATCAGTGACAGAAAGGTTTCAGGATTAATCATTTGTTCGTCGATGCCACTGGGATAATGAATTAGTGACTCTTCATTTTGCAGAACCACGATCTGGATACGAAGTGGCCTTCAGCATGTTCGACGAGGATGGGAATAATCGAATCAACAAGCAAGAGTTTCTAGTGGTACGAATTTTTCATTTATCACAGTAGTCCGGCAGCCAGAATGAGTTTCTGCAGCGACCGAGGCCGAAAATGAAACTTTCAAAATATTCACCCTGTTCGCTTCAGGTCATTTCCTATGATGTGCACGTGTTATTATCATGTTTCTGATCGGCAAAGTATGCGAGAATGTGGTTAAATGTGGATTAAATTACTCAAGGTGCTTGTGTTTGCCGCCATGAGGAGGCTTGCCAAATCTAAATGTGTTTACCTTCATATACAGGGGTGCATGAACATGATAGAAAATAGCCTGAAGACTTTCCATGTCAGTAGTAGTAAGCAAGTGACAAACACTCGACCGGCGCCCCCCCCTCTGGAACGGCAGAGTGTCGTGGTCGGCCGCCGTGGTGCTTCGGGTCTGAGTCCCCCCCCCCTCTGGAACGACAGAGTCTGTCGTGTTGTGCCGGCCAGGTGGGTTCACAACATGTTCGCTGACTCCCCCCCCCCTCGAAAACGACAGAGTGTGATACTCGGATGTGTTGGTCTCGTATGGGTTGACGTGACCGACCGCCTAGGTTGACGTGGCCGACCGCCTAGGTTGACGTGGGCGACCGTCTAGGTTGACGTGGGCGACCGTCTAGGTTGTCGTGGATGGTGAAATGGCTGCCAGATTCGGATTCAGCGTAAAATTCTGCATCGGTAGGGTGAGTTTCAAGGCAATTGGCGAGAAAAAATTTTTCTTCAAAATTTTAACAGAGTTAGAATTTGGGTCGTTTTGGTGTGTAGCGCCCAAACGAAGCATCGGATGAGAAAACGGAGGCCAGATTCGGAATCTACGTGAAATTTTGGGTTAGGAAGGATGTTTCCAGCGAAATCGGAGAGAAAAAATTTTCGGCTGACGTCCCCCCCCCCTCTGGACAGCTTGCTTCGATTTTGGCTTCCAGTGGACGGATTTTGTCGTGCGATAGCTCGTTTGAAAGCTAAGAGTGAGACAAATTCAGTGAAAGAATCGGCTTGTTCCTATCTGTCTTCGTTTAGATGTGAGACGCCATTTAAGATTTTGGGACATTGGTGAAAAACGACAGAGTTAGAATTTGGGACGTTTTGGGCTCTAGCTTCAAAACGAAGCATCGGATTGGAAAACGGATTTCAGATTTGGAATCAGCGTGAAATTCTTTATCTGTATAGTGAGTTTCAAGGCAATCGGCGAGAAAAAATTTTCAACATTTTTCGAAAAAACGACAGAGTTAGAATTTGGGACGTTTTGGTGTGTAGCGCCCAAACGAAGCATCGGATGAGAAAACGGAGGCCAGATTCGGAATCTACGTGAAATTTTGGGTTAGGAAGGATGTTTCCAGCGAAATCGGAGAGAAAAAATTTTCACTGACGTCCCCCCCCCTCTGGACAGCTTGCTTCGATTTTGGCTTCCAGTGGACGGATTTTGTCGTGCGATAGCTCGTTTGAAAGCTAAGAGTGAGACAAATTCAGTGAAACAATCGGCTTGTTCCTATCTGTCTTCGTTTAGATGTGAGACGCCATTTAAGATTTTGGGACATTGGCGAAAAACGACAGAGTTAGATTTCGAATCAGCTTGATGTTATTGTCCAATGAGGATCATCATCCAATGAGAATCAAGCATTTCTTTATAAATAGCGAGCCTTCCACAGTGAGAATCATTCCATCGTTGAATCACACGAGTGACGGACGCACATTTTCTCTCTCTCTAGTTCCCTGTTCTATTATCCAACTAAAATGGTAAGTCGCTACTTCCCTCCCTCTCCTCCCTTGAACGTAAACTTAATACAATCTTTTTTCATTTTCAGGCATCTACTCCATCTGCTGCACTAGTAGGACAAAATGGCGGTCAAACGTTACAAGGTTCGCTACGGTCAGATCATCTACAACTGAGGCCAGTGGAAGAAACATCCAAGGTACATAATCCTACACCGCTACAGCGTAAATTTAAACAAGCCTTGCGTTATGATGATCATAGCGTAGTACTCCAAACGGGAATGCTCCCTTCCACGGATGTCAAGATAATGCACAATCAGTATGGGGACTACATACTGATCCCCGTGAGTCCGTACATTCGCCACCAACTTGATATTATTGAGGAGTACGTGACATTAAATATGGACATTCCTACTCCTCTTGCTCAAGATTGGAAGGCGAGAGATGACAAAGATACTCCCTATAGAAAGATTTGGGATGGTAATCACATTTGCCTACCGGTATCACATTGGTGTACTTACTATAAGAAGGAGGGAGATCATTCAATACCCATCAGATGTGATGAGCTCGGAGAAGGTACTTGGGATATCCTTTTCAAAGTGAATGGGCTATATTATGGTCGACACAAGGATAATAAAATAGCCTCTCTCTCCATGCATATGGAATCCATCCTATATATTCCGAAACCACCCAACGTGGACGACATAATTGATCAAATCCTTAACAGCAGTGGTACGAAGCGCAAGTCGGAGAAGAATGCTACATCAAAACGCAAATCAAAGAAGGAGAATTGCTAGTCCTTTCCTAACTCTACCCTATGACAATTCGCTTATGTGCTTTGAGTGTCGTAGACGTGGTCTTATTAGATACATTTTACTTCTTCGTTGCCATCATATCATTTGTGTATTTTGTCGTGAAAAGCATCGATGTAATTCTTCATTTTGTAATATGTTATAGAACGTTTCCTTAGATGTGTAAATTTCCGTTTTAAGCTTCTATCATCATTTTTATGGATTGTGAGGGTGAACCTGTACAGGAGCTCAGTGCTATTGCTATGAACAATTGGACATATCAGATTGTTAGTGTCTATCATCAACATGCCAACTGCGATCCCAATGTTGATCAATGGGCGAGAAAACACATTCATGGACTTAATCTGAAATATTTGCAAGACTATGGCTTTTCTTGTGAATGTGCTCTTCTTATTGACTTTAAACGATGGTTAGCTGCTTTCAATGTTATACGCATCTTTTGTAATAATCCTGGTAAGGAGAGGAAAGTATTTCCCAATCTAATCATTGATGATATTTTGCTCCCGCCTTGGGATAGTAGAGTGAATCAACATTATCATGAAGTCACGAAACGTTTTAAGGATTTGTGTGTTCCTATTTTGTCTGTTCGTTGTAGTAGCTACGTTCATAACCAATGCTTCTTTCCTCCTTACCTCAACACTGCCAAAGTCCTGTATGGTTATCATTGCTCGCTGTATGATAGTTATCAGC